>CM035290.1:54265319-54364791 GCA_020226075.1 Hydropotes inermis | reverse complement strand
TTAAAATCCAATAATTCATTAAATTCAAACTATTTATAAGAAAACTTGAATTTTAATATGTTTTATTACAAAATTGCAAATTAAAAGTTTTATTAAGAATGAAATGAAAGCAAAATATATTCTCAATGACCAGTAGAGGAAATGTACACTTATGCCAACTTTCTGAAAGTTAATTTGTGAAGTCAATGCATAATTTAATGCTTTAACCATGTTCATATCCTGTAAAGATTCCTTCCCCCAAAATTTACATTCAGTATATCTTCAGTAAAAATTAATCAGAATGTGAGTGTTAATCATACAGATTAAAATGGACTTTGTTGTCCTTCTTTTATTTATAATGCTTCTGGATCATCAAGGCTAGTCTTGAGTGAGTAATTTGTAAAAGTATGTTACAGGTATTAAAAAAGAAGTGGTTGGTATTAGCCAAACTCATGATTCAGTATGAATACTGAAAATCTAGGCAGAGTTTTATTGAGCTTGGCCACACAATAAAGCATTTGTGGTGGTGGGCGTTGGGGGAATGCTTCCCTGATGTCTCAGGCAGTAAATAATTTTCCTGCAATGTGGGAGACCTGGGTTTGATCCCTGGGTAGGGAAGATCCCATGGAGGAAGGCATGGCAGCCCACACAATTCTTCTTTCCTGGAGAATTCCATGGACAGAGGAGCCTGGCAGACTACAGTCTATGGGGGAATCAGAAAGAGTCAGATGAGACTGAAGCAACTGAGCATGCATGTCCACTCACATACCACATTTAGACATAAAATCGCTTCTCTCTCTTTGTCAGTATTGACATAAATTTCTAAAGTAAATCCTTATTATTTTTGGATTCCATATTTACCATCTACTTACTTGCTAATATTTATTTTTTTAATCCCCAAATCAATATTCTTATAATTTCACAATGATTCAGACATATGTCATGTAGCAAATAATTTGAGTTGCCTGATACTCAAGTTGCTAGCTGAGGTCAGAAAAGACTGCATTATGGCTTCTTGCTTGAACTCTTTTAATCTTTAATACTGTCAGATGTATTTTTTTAAATTTTATTTGTCTTTTCACATTTTTGCCCTTTTTGTTAGTTATTTCATTGTTTAAAATGGCTCTCAAATATAGTGCTGAAATGCTGTGCATTTTTCTAAGTGCAAGAGGTCTATGATATATGTCACTGAGAAAATATTGTTATATAAACTTCACTCAAGCATGAGCAGTAGTGCTGTTGAATATTATTTCAGTGTTCATGAATCAATAATATATATTAAACAGAATGTTTTTTAAAAGAAGCATGGCTAAGACAATGTCATGTATTGATCAATTAATGAAATTTATGAAAATTATAAGCAGAGGCTCACAGAAACCTAATTATGTCCAGGAGCAATGGTTCAGTATTAATTAATTCAGAGTTCATTGTAACTGTATTGAACACAGCTACAATGAATAATAAGGGTGAATATATATTTTATTATATATATATATATATATATAATATGGATATATTGTATCTCTCTTCATCTCTCCCTCTCTCTCCCTCTCTCTCTCTCTCTCTCTCTGTCTCTATATATATATATATATATATATATATATAATACACACACACACACACACACACACACAAACATACAGAAACACACACATGCATATATATACACACATAACAATTATTATATATTAAAATATTTAAATAAATCTTAACTGACCGTATTATGAAAGTGAAAGTCACTCAGTCGTGTCCAATTCTTTGTGACCCCATGGACTATACAATCCATGGAATTCTCCAGCCAGAATACTGGAGTGGGTATCCTTTCCCTTCTCCAGGGGATCTTCCCAACCCAGGGATTGAAGCTAGGTCTCCCACACTTAAGGCAGATTCTTTACCAGCTGAGCCACAAGGGAAGCCCACAAATACTGGAGTGGGTTGCCTTCCCTTCTCCAATGGATTTTCCCAACCCAGGAATCAAATTGGAGTCTCCTTCATTGAAGGTGGATTCTTTACCAACTGAGCTATCAGGGAAGCCCCAAATTTCCCAATCTTCTACAATCACTCTTGTTTTCACACATCCAAATAAATAAATCTCACTTCAAACCTATAATCCATTACCATTTAATTAAATTATTACCAAGTCTAAGTCTTTGATTTCAATGTCTACTTTTAGGAAATGTCTTAAATCAGAACAAAAGGAAGTATAAAAATTTATGAGTAATAAATGCATTGCAACATCACTTATAATTAGAGTGCAATACAGTAAACAACTTATTCCACAGTAGAGAAGTGGCTAAGTAACATACGGAATATAAGTATAACTAAATAATTTTCTCAAAGTGTATTTTAAAAATATAGAAAGGGGTTAATATATATTATTAATTGTATAAAGAAGGTCACAAAAGAGTACAAATCATAGAACATATTATTAACACATTGCATACTTGTTATTTGATATATAATGACGATATGTTTAAATATATCATAAATATACTTTATGTCAAGTATGTTTTTAGAATTAGCAGTTGTTATCTCTGTACACTGGAAATTTGCCTTGTTTTCCATCTATGTTATATCTCTATATTTTATTTTTACTTCAAATAATATCCATCTTTTCCTTAATAAAAATAACAATAATCTGTGACACAAGAGAATCTTTTTCAAGTGTTATGGTAGTCACTTTTTGGCTACTTGTTGCTTTTAAAATATGCTATGATATGTATATAACAATTCTGAAATAACAAAGTTTTCTACTTTTAACATAATAATATAAAATAATTGGCTTTATCAACAAATTTACCTAAGTGTGTTTCCCCTAAACCTGATAGGGCAACTCTAAGGTGAAGAGAAGACTCTTGAGAGTACCTTGGACATCAAGGAAATCAAACCAGTCAATCCTAAAGAAAATCAACCCTGAATATTCATTGCAAGGACTGATGCTGAGGCTCCAATACTTTGGCCACCTAATGTGAAGAGCAGACTCATTAGAAAAGTCTCTGAGACCAGAAAAGATAGAAGGCAGGAGAAGAAGGGGACAACAGAGATCAAAATGATTGGATGGCATCCCTGACTCAATGGACATGAGGTTGAGTAAACACCAGGAGATGGTGAGGAACAGGGAAGTTTGCTGTGCTGCAGTCTATGGAGTCGCAAAGGACCAGACATGTCTGAGCAACTGAAAAACAACAATAAAGTGAAGGTATATCATGAAACACAAATATTATGAAAAGCATACTGATGGTATAACAGTGTATCCTAGTTTCAGTGAAAATTAACGTAATTTTACAAATACGAATTTATGGGATTGCCCTCTACATTTTTCCAAGCCTTCCCCAGACCAGGAATTAAAATTAAACCTGGACCCCAGCAGTGAAAGTGCTGAGTCTTAACTGCTGGACTGCCAAGGAATTCCCTACATTTTTCCAAACTTTATAAATATGACTTGGGAGTGAGGAATGAGAGAACCACAGGGTCTCTGGTATAAGCTTTATAATTTCCTGAGGAAATTCTGAGAAACATAAGTCAGATTTAAATCAGAATTTTAGCTAAAGGTTAAGGTAACACCAAGACCTGTTGCCTAGAAGGAAATAGGTAGGGATGAAGGAATTGCCTTTATCAGAGAAACATGTAAAGAAGTAGAGCTTTCAAAACCTAAGGGTCAACTCTTCAAGTCATCTTTGATTGAAGCTATAAAGTGCGTGAGGAGAAGGCAATGGCACCCCACTCCAGTCCTCTTGCCTGGAAAATCCCATGGATGGAGGAGCCTGGTGGGCTGCGGTCCATGGGGTTGCTAAGAGTCGGAGGCAACTGAGCGACTTCACTTTCATTTTTCACTTTCACAGATTGGAGAAGGAAATGGCAACCCACTCCAGTGTTCTTGCCTGGAGAATCCCAGGAACGGGGGAGCCTGGTGGGCTGCCATCTGTGGGGCCACACAGAGTCGGACACGACTGAAGCGACTTAGCAGCAGCAGCATAAAGTGCCTGAAGCTACATTAAAAGTAGTGACTTCAAGATGAGGGATGTTTATACTCAGAGAATACAGAAATGAATTTGAGTTTGGGTCTGTGCCAGAAGGTTATTCAAAGAAGCAATTTAGGAATATGATTAGTTGTGTCTCCTTTCTGCCTCTTTATTTATCTATGCATGGAAAGTACATTTTAAAAAAGTATACCTTGCAAATTAGAAGTATCACCTCAGAACACTTCATGAAACAGCAACATAAATTCAAAGATTTTTTTTTTTTTAATACCATTATATCCAATATGGAAAATAGACATTTTCCTTTTACTACTTGGGAACAGTATCAGCCAGTATATCTAGAATACTGATCATATGCCAGGCACTAAAAGTGCTTCATATGCATTAATTCACTTAATTCTTATTAACTATTGATACTTTACAGAGTAGACACTTTCTTGTTTCAATTTTACCAAGTCTGTCTAGCATTAGATACCTAATACATGGTTGAGCAATTCTAGATTCAGAATCTGGGTGATTGCCTGTGTCCTAGAGCAGCCACAAAATCCAATAGATAACAAGTTGAAAATCCCACAAAGGTAAATTTTAATGTATTCAATTCATCATACTGAGTAAAGATAAATATTTTACTCATTTTTTCTAAAAATATTATCTGAATTTTTATCCCCCCAACTAACCTGAGAAGATAAATCCAATATCATGGAAGAAAACCAGTAATAGTTCACTACTTGAAAAAAACAAAAATGCTATTATTATAATGCATATATTAAATAAACAAGAACACACTCTTGATATCTTAAGATATAAAACAAACAGGAAATTTCAGTCACTGTATTCATCATGTCTTGAGCCATAGAGACATATCGATTTATTTATTTAAAAGGTTATTCACATGATCATTATGCAGCATGGGTCTAGTTTTAAATTCCATTTTGCTCTAATAGCAAAGATTAAAAAGTCATATGTGTTTGATATACTGAGTGTATTTTTCATGGCACAAAGCTTATTCAAATATTCATTGTTTTCTAATTCCTAGAAAATCAATGATATTTATAATAAATGATTAATATATTTTCAGTATACTATTAAGAAGGTAAAAGAAGTAAAATCTCCCAAAAGTGTACATATGTGTCTATCTTTGCTTATGTTTAATAGGTGTATACACACATACATATAAACATAAGGCACATATAGAGGCATGTATATAAACTATTTTTTTCTGACAGTCACACAGTGTGCTATAATTTAAATAAAATGTTTTACCTTTTTTCTATGGGGTCTTCTCAGAAAGTTCAATGATATGACCAAATACCTGGAAGCTATCCATATTATAGATATGCAAATAGAGGATATGTAACTCTTTATTCCTCGATATTGTCAGGTTTGTCAATTTCAGAATCCAGACAGATTACTTATATGACTAACTTAACCCTGTTCATCTCCATTTTTTAAGGAAAAATTAAGGCTATTTACAACTTTTTTTAAAACAATGTCTTTGACTATAATATTTATAAAGCTATTTTAATTAGAGCACTCAAACGAGTATTTATTTTGGACCTATAGATCTATATTTCTATCTATCTGGATTTTCATCAAAATTATTCCTCTCTTCAGAAATTTTTTGAAGTTAAGCTGTTAAGTGTCTAGTGAAGGATGGGGAACTAGCAGTAACAAATTCTGCCTCTGGCCAATGTTATCTCTTATGACATTAAGTCCTGTTTTGCTTTAGCTGGATATAGTAGCAATATAAAGTGCTTTAAAAATTTGTCACCTGTATCCTAAGAGCATATAAGGTTATAGCTTCAGGGTTTAGTTGATGTTGGCAATTCTGATTGCCCTTGTGCTACACCCTGAATATTTAGGTTTTTTTTTTTTTTTTTTTTGTCTATGTCTTACTTCCAGTAAAACAATTCCATAAAGATAAGGATTCCGTTCATCTTATTCAATCTTATGTCCCCTTTTTTCAGTATATTACCTGGAATGGAACAACAACATTCATTCACTGAAAGAAGAGATGAGTGGAGAAGGTAACACATTTAATTCCAAATTACTGTGTCTATATTATTTTATTTAATAATTTCAAATATATATTTGTATCAAGGCATGATTAAAAGGTAATAAAGTATGTAGAAAAATTGCATAGAATACAATAATAAAATATTCCAATTTCTACCTTATTTATCTCAAGAATATTTTAGAAAAAATTCTTATGATAGAAATATGGGAGATTTAGATTGATAATTTTAACAAGAAATAGGTTTCAATCAAATTTGCAATATTCATGAAAATATGATCTGTGCCAGCATCATCAGGTTTTCATTTTTGCACCATTGGAAAACAATGATAGTTCCCCTGGGAGAGCACACAACTCACCTCAGACTGTGGCAACTTCCCATAGGTCTCTGTTGTTTCAGGCACACACCACACATCCCATGGTGGCTACTATACTCCTCCCTCTTCCCAGTCTGACTGAGAAATTTGCTCCCTCTTGTCTGCGTAGGTATCAGATGCCAGAGGGTGGCCTACAAGCTGAAGTGGGGCCAAAACCAAAGCTAAATACCAGGGGCTGTGTGACCAAAGAAGAGGAAGGGAATTCACCTCTGCAGCAGCATGTACAACAGGTTAACTTCCTATAGTTAGATTGAGACTGAATTTTGGGGGCAATTGTGGAATTTGGAAGCAAGAACAAAGTAGAGTAAGGCCAGGTCTGAGTAAGAGTTGATCACACAGTGCCCATAGCAGGCTCAGAGACATTCCTAGAAATATTGAAGGACTTTATGAGCAGGCAGATTGGTTGGAACTCATTGTGTGGCAAAGACAGCTGACATCCACAGGACAATAATCTTACTTCTATCCTCTCTTTCTATAAATATATACATAATACACCACTGGGAGTGACACTGACCTATAGAGAGACAAGATCCAGCTCCACTCACCAGAACACAGGAGCCAGTCCCCTCCACTAAGAAACTTTCACAAGGTGCTGATCCAGCCCCACATAGTGGAGGCAGACTCCACAATTAAGAGGAACTGCAACCTTGCAGCATGCAGAAAGATCAGAAACACATTAAAGACAGAGAAACATGCACCAGATGAAGGAGTATGCTAAAAACTCACCTTACCAAACAAAGAAATAAGGCCAAAACAATAAGAAATAAGACTAAACAAGTAAGCAGTATATCTGATAAAAAAATACAGGATAATGATATTAAAGATGATCCAAATTTTCAGAAATAAAATGGAGGCATAGATAACTAGAATGGAATCACAAATTAAGAGGATACAAGAAACAAATAAGTATTGAAAAGAAATAGAGAAAAGATAATTAACAATGGACAACCTAATAACTGAGACTAAAAATCCACTATAGGGAATCAATAGCAGGAAGAAGAATGGATAAGTAAATTGGAAGATAGAATTGTAGAAATAAATGAGTCAAAGTAGAATAGAGTAAAAGTATGAAAAGAAATGGGGACAGTCTCAGAGACTTCTAGGAGAACATTATGTTCACCAGTATTCAAATTATACAAGTCCCAGAAGAAGAAGACAAAAAGGAAGGGTATGAGAAAACATTTGAGAATATTATAGTTGAAAACTTCCCTAAAATTGGAAAGAAATAGCCACCCATGTCCAGGAACCTCAGAGAGTCCTATGCAGGATAAACATACCCCCTCAAAAAAAAAAAGTGCCAGGAAATATATTAATCAAATTTTAAAAAGAAGCACATATTAAAAGCAACAAGGGAAAAGCAATAAGTAACATACAAGGGAATCCACATAAGGTTAACAGTTAATCTTTGGCAGAACCTCTGCAGGTCCAAAGGGAGTGGCAAGATACGCGTAAAGTGATGAAAGGAAAAAAAAAAAAACATACAACCAAGATATCCTGTAAAGAAAGCTGAGTGCAGAAGAATTGATGCTTTTGAACTGTGGTGCTAGAGAAGACTCTTGAGAGTCCCTTAGACTGCAAGGAGATCCAACCAGTCAATCCTAAGGGAGATCAGCCCTGGGTGTTCACCAGAAGGTCTGATGTTGAAGCTGAAACTCCAATACTTTGGTAACCTGATGCGAAGAGCTGACTCATTTGAAAAGACCATGACGCTGGGGAAGATTGAAGGCAGGAGGAAGAGGGAATAACAGAGGATGAGATGGTTGGATGGCATCACTGACTCAATGGACATGAGTTTGGGTAAACTCTGGGAGTTGGTGATGGACAGGGAGGCCTCGCATCCTGCAGTACATGGGGTTGCAAAGAGTCGGACACGACTGAGCAACTGAACTGAACTGAACTGGATGTATGTTCAGTTCAGCTCAGTTCAGTCACTCAGTTGTGTTTGACTCTTTGTAACCCCATGAATTGCAGCATGCCAGGCCTCCCTTTCCATCACCTGAATGAGATAGACCTAATTGATAGATATGTGATAGCTCATCAAGAAACAGTAGAATACAATTTTTTTTTTTCAAGTGCATATGGAACAATCTCCAGGATAGATCACATCTTGGGTCACAAATCAAGCCTTGCTAAATTTAAGAAAATTGAAATTGTATTAAGTATTTTTTTTTCTGATAATGCTATAAGATTAGATATCACATACAGGGGAAAAAAAACACTAACACAGGAAGGATAAATAATGCATTTCTAAATAGCTGAGATGTCACTGAAGAAATCAGAGAGTAAATCAAGCAATATCCAGAAACAACAGAGAAAACATGACAACTCAAAACATATCAGATGTAGTAAAAGCAGTGCTAAAGGAAGTTTATAGCAATATAATCATTTCTCAAGAAACAAGAAAAAAAGTCAAATAAACCACCTAATCTTACACTTAAAGCAACTAGAAAAAGAATAATAAACATACATGAAAATTAGTAGAAGGAAATAATTTATAAATATCAGAGCAGAAATGAAGGAAAAAATAGCAAAGATTAATAAAACTAAAAGCTGGTTATTTGAGAAAATAAAGTTGATAAGCTGTAAGCCATGTTCATCAAGAGAAAAAGGAGAAGACTAAGATCTATTAAATTAGACATGAAAAAGGATAAGTTACAACAGACAACACAGAAATACAAAGATCATAAGAAACTGCTATACAAAACTACATGTCAATAAAATAGACAACCTGGGAGAAAAAGACAAGTTCTCATAAAAGTACAACCTTCCAAGGCTGAACTAGGAAGAAGAAAAAAATAGGAACAGATCAATCACATACACTGAAGTTATTATCTAGGGTGAAACAGATCACCAGCCCAGGTTGGATGCATGAGACAAGCACTCGGACCTGGTGCACTGGGAAGATGCAGAGGGATAGGGTGGGGTGGAGAGGGAGGTGGGAGGGGGGATTGGGATGGGGAACACATGTAAATCCATGGCTGATTCATTTCAATGTATGACAAAACCCACTACAATATTGTAAAGTAATTAGCCTCCAACTAATAAAAATAAATAAATAAATAATAATTTCCACACACACACACACACACAAAAAGAAAGAAACTGTAATATAAAATCTTCCAACAAACCAAAGGCCAGGGCCAGATTCCTTCACAGGTGAATTCTATCAACAGTTTAAATAAGAGCTAACACCTATCCTGCTCAAACTTCCACAAAGTTTCTGAAAGAGGAAAACTCCCAAACTCATTCTACAAGGCCACCATCATGCTTGTTTGAAAATCAGACAAATATATCACAGACAAAAAGAGAAAATTACAGGTCATTATTACTGTACTGATGAGCATGGATATAAAAGTCTTTAGCAAGTTCTATCACATAGTGTCTAACAAAACATTAAAATAATCATTCATCATGATCAAGTATGATTCATTCCAGTATGAAAATATTCTTCAACATACACAAATTAATCAATACAATATATAATATTAATAAACTGAAAGAAAAAAACCATACAATCATCTCAATAGATACAGAGAAAGCTTTCAACAAAATTCAATACTTACTTATGATAAAAACCTCTGGAAAATTGTCATAGAAGGAACCTATCACAGCATAATAAAGGTCAGATATGACAAAACCATAGCAAATATTATTCTCAATGTTGAAAATTTGAAAGCATTTTCTCTAAGATCAGGAACAAGACAACGGTGCACACTCCCAGCACTATTATTCAATAGGTGTTTTGGAAGTCCTAGTCTTGGCAATGAGAAAAGTAAAGGAGACAAAAGACCTATATTTTGAGAACTATAAGACACTGATGAAGAAATCAATGATTACACAAACTGATGGAGAGATATACCATGTTTTTGAATTGGAAGAATCTATATTGTCAAATGAATATATTATCCAAATAAATCTTCAGATTCAATACAATCCTTATCAAATTGCCAATGGCATTTTTCTTAAGCTAGAACAACAACAAAATAAAAATCACAATGCTTTTGTGGAAACACAAAAGACTGAATAGCCAAAGCAACTTGAGAAAGAAAAATGACTCAGAAGTATCAACATCCTTAAATTCAAATTATACTACAAAGCTACAGTCATCAAGACAGTATGTTAGGCTGGTATGAAAACAAAAATATAGACCAATGGAAAAAGATAGAAAGCCCAGATAAACCCACACACCTATGGGCACCTTATCTTTTGACAAGGAGGACAAGAATACATAGTAGAGAAAAGACAGTCTCTTCAATAATTGGTGCTAGGAAAAATGGGCAGCTGCTTGTGAAAGAATGAAACTAAAACACTTCTTAACTCCATACACAAAAATAAACTCAAAATGGGTTAAAGACCTAAATGTAAAACCAGAAGCTTTAAAATTCTTAGAGGAAAACTTAAGCAGTATTCTCTTTGACAGAAATCTCTCACCTGCTATAATAATGGAAATAAAAACAAAAATAAAGAAATGGGACCTAATAAAACATAAAAGCTTTGGCACAGCAAAGAAAACCACAGCCACAAAATAAGACAACCCTCAGAGTGGGAAAAAAATAATGACAAATGAGGCAACTGGCAAAAGTTTAATCTCCAAAATATATAAGCAGCTCATATATCTCAATAAATCAAAACAAACAACCCAATTAAAAAATAGGCAGAAGGCCTAAACAGACATTTTTCCAAAGACGACATACAGATGGCCAATAAATACATGTAAAAATGCTCAACATTGCTCATTAGAGAAATGGAAATCAAAACTAAAATGAGGTCACCTTACACAAGTCAGGATTTCCATCATCAAAAATCTACAAGCAATAATTGTTGGAAAGGGTGTGGAGAAAACAGAATCCTTTTGCACTGTAAGTTGGAGTACAAACTGACACAGCCATTATGTAAAATAGTTTGAGATTTCTTTAAAAACTAGGAATAAATCTACCATATGACCCAGCAATCACTCTACTCAGCATATATTCTGAGGAAACCACAATTATAAAGACTACATGTACCCCAGTGTTCATTGTAACAATATTTACAATATCCAGGACATAGAAGCAACCTAGATGTCCATTGACAAATGAATGGATAAGAAGTTGTGGTGTATTTATAAAATGGAATATTATTCAGACATAAAAATGAATGAATTTGAGTCAGTTGTAGTGAGTTGGATGAAACTAGAGCCTGTTACACAAAGTGAAGTAAGTCAGAAAGAGAAAAACAAAGACTTTATATTAACACATATGTATGGAATCTAGAAAAATGGTACTGATGCATCTAGTAAAGAACAGACGTTTGGACAGAGCAGGGGAAGGTGGGGGTAGGAAAAATTGAGAAAGTATCATTGAGTTATAAACACTATCAAGGGAAAACCAGACAGTTAGTGGGAAGTTGCTAAATAACACAGAAAGCATAGCTTGGTACACTGTATTGAATTAGAAGAATAAAATCAGCCAGGCAAGGGAGGCGAGGGATGGAAGGGATATATTAATTCAGGTGAGTCGCTCAATCTTGTCTGACTATTTGTGACTCTACAGATGGCAGTATGCCAGGCTTCCCTGTCTATCACCAACTTCCAGAGCTTGCTCAAACTCGTACATCAAATTGGTGATATCATCCAACCAGCTCACCTGCTGTCATCCCCTCCTCCTCCTTCTTCTAATCTTGTCCAGCATCAGGGTCTTTTCTAACGAGTCAGTCCTTCAAATCAGGTAGCCAAAGCATCAGAGTTTCAACTTTAATATCAGTCCTGCCAATGAATATTCAGTAAGATGGACACAACAAAGGACAGAAATGGAATGGACCTAACAGAAGCAGAAGATATTAAGAACAGGTGGCCAGAACACACAGAAGAACTAGACAAAAAAAGATCTCCATGACCCAGATAATCATGAAGGTGTGATCACTCACCTAGAGCCAGACATCCTGGAATGTGAAGTCAAGTGGGCCTTAGGAAGCATCACTACGAGCAAAGCTAGTTGAAGTGATGGAATTCCAATTTCAAATCATAAAAGATGATGCTGTGAAAGTGCTGCACTCAATATGCCAACAAATTTGGAAGACTAAGCAGGGACCATAGGACTGGAAATTGTGTTTCAATTCCAGTCACAAAGAAAGGTGATGCCAAGAACATTCAAACTACTGCACAATTGCACTCATCTCACTCACTAATAAAGTAATACTCAAAATCCTCTAGGCCAGACTTCAACAACATGTGAACTGTGAACTTCCAGATGTTCAAGATGGATTTAGAAAAGGTAGAAGAACCAGAGATCATATTGCCAACATCCATTGGATTATTGAAAAGCACAAGAGTTCCAGAATAAACATCTACTCCTGTTTTATTGACTATACCAAATTCTTTGACTGTGTGGATCACAACAAACTGTGGAAAATTATTAAAGAGATGGGAATACCAGATCACCTGACCTGCCTCCTGAGAAATCTTTATGCTGGTCAAGAAGCAAGAGTTAGAACCAGACATAGAGCAACAGACTGGTTCCATATCAGGAAAGAAGTACATCAAGGCTGTATATTGTCACCCTGCTTATTTTCCTTATATGTAGAGTACATCATGTAAAATGCCGGGCTGGATGAAACACAAGCTGTAATCAAGATTTCTGGTAGAAATATCAATAACCTCAGATATGCTGATGACACCATCCTTATGACAGAGGACAAAGCAGCACTAAAGAGCTTCCTGATGAAAGCAAAACAGGAGAGTGAAAAAGCTTGCTTAAAAATTGACATTCAGAAAACTAAGATCATGGCATCTGGTCCCATCGCTTCATGGCAAATAGATGGGGAAACAATGGAAACAGTGAGAGACTTTATTTTTGGGGTCTCAAAGATTACTGCAGAATGTGACTGTAGCTGTGAAATTAAAAGACACTTGCTCCTTGGAAGAACAGCTTTGATCAATTTAGACAGCATATTAAAAAGCAGAGACAGTATTTTGCCAACAAAGGTCCATGTAGTCAAAGCTATGGTTTTTCCAGTAGTCATGTACGGATGTGAGAATTGGACCATAAAGAAAGCTGAGTGCTAATTGAATCGATGCTTTTGAACTGTGGTATTAGAGAAGACTCTTGAGAGTTCCTGGGACTGCAAGGAGATCAAACCCAGTCAATTCTGAAGGAAATTAGTGCTGAATATTCATTTGAAGGACTGATGTTGAAGCTGAAACTCCAATAACTTGGCCACCTGATGGGAAAAACTGACTCATTGGAAAAGACCCTGATGATGGGAAAGATTGAAGGCAGGAGAAGAGGAAAACAGAGGATGAGATGAATGGATGGCATCACTGACTCGATAGACATGAGTTTGAGTAAGCTCTGGAAGTTGGTGATGGACAGGCAAGCCTGGCACGCTGCAATCCTTGGGGTCACAAAGAGTAGGACACTAATGAGAGTCTGAACCGAACTGACATTTTGGAATTTTTTCAAAGGATGCCCATATATTTTTGATTAAAAGATTTTCCCTAGTGGAGATATTTGCAAGGAAAAATTAGTAAGGCTTTCTTAAAAGCAAATGCAGCTCCTTTTCTGTTTTCCAGGATTGAGTCTCTCAACCTGTGGAACCATTAGGGCCACACCCATGATTATTACTGATCCACATTAACCAAGATTGACACTAGATGTGGTTCCAATGAAAATGTGCCTGTAGCTGGCCAACCTAACCCATAGACAATTTTCAGTTAAGTTGTATAAAAGGAAAAAAAAAAAAAAGCCTATGCATGACTGAGGTTTTTCTTAAAATTTTTGTAAGAAATAGGATTCAAATTGGGACAGTGTTAAAAAATAATAATAATATATATGATTCAAATGTATATGACATAGAAAAGAATCACATCATTGTTAATTAGTGGCAAGTGGATAAAAAAAGACTAAAAATTTCAATTCTTGTATTTTCCACAATACATGCCTAATAAGATAATGAGAGGAGAGGAGAAAATAGCAAATAAGAATGTGACAGAAAAACAGTTAAGAAAAGTACATATCCAAGAAGAATGTTGTGCTAGATTGCAGCTGGTTACCTAACAAAAATAATTTTAGCAGAGTACGAGAATCAGAAGATGAACTGGATAGATTCAAAAGCACACATAATGGAGGCAATCTTGTCAAGATTATCTTATACATTTCAATGCTGATGGAAATTAATCTGAAGAAAGGAGTCAATAATACAGTTGAAAAAGGGGGTAGCTGAGGAAAACTTGCCTTTGGAGGTATCAAGTGGATCCAGGACACAGTATAAAGTTTTGTCTTTTGTAGAAGCAAGGTCACATTTCCACAGTAATAGAAGGTAAGGAAGATTATATAACACAATTTATTTTGGTTTTCAATCTTATAATTAATAACATGCTGTGTGTATTTCCCTATGCCCTTTAATATTGAACAATAACATTTGAAATTTCTGATTTTATTTTTAATTTATTTTTCAAGAGTGAGGAAAAATCAATTTGGAGGGTTCAAGGAATAAAATATGATGGCTATTATTAATAGTAAAAATTATAAATTGTGAAAGTCTCCTCATATTTCTGAAAGAGTTCTTAATACATTCCAAGACTTCTGGATAATGTTTAGATCACAACTGCATAATTCATATTTTAATATTCCTACTATTAATATATCTTTTATAATTAGAATTATTAACTTTAATTAAAAAGGAAATAGTCAAAAATTTTGCATTCCAATGTGTGTTTAGAATAATTTTACATGAAAAATTTAGTGGAAATTGGGATTGATTTTCTGTCTGTTATCCTGGAATACCCTCATAATTTTTAAAACCTTTTTTTTTTTTCCTCTGCCTTTTGTTGGTAGTATGACACTCAGCTCCCTGTTCCTAGAAAATCACAAAAGAATGTGTAAGTTGGAGTCACTCCAATTTCAGAGAAGGAACTGGCAACCCACTCCAATATTCTTGCCTGAAGAATCACATGAACAGAAGAGCCTGGCTGGATAGAGTCCGTGGATTCACAAAGAGTAGGACATGACTGAGCTACTAACACACACATACTCCAATTTTAGGCAAAATAGTTTATCTAAAACTCTTCTTGCCATAAACTTAGTTCAAGCTTGTGCTCATGTGTATGAACACACACACACACACACACACTTCTTGGATTCATAATATCTGAAAGTACAAATAAGAAATATAATAAATTTGTTGCAAGAAGGGTAACCCCTTGCAGGCCCCAAGAGTGGACCTTTGTCTAACATCAGAAATGTATTGTTCTGACAGAACAAGTGACTTTATTGGGAGTGGATTCCTGGGCAGAAAGCAGGAGGGTAAGGAAACGGAGGGGGACTCCTCTGCCATGTGGCTAGCAGTTTGGGGTTTTATGGTGATGGGGTTAGTTTCCAGGTTGTCTCTGGGCAATCATTCTGACTCTGGTGCCTTGCCTTGGCACATGCGTCCCTCAACCAAGGATTCCAGAGGAAAGATTCTGGGAAGTTCATAGGACATACAGATTGGTATCTCCCCTCTTCCTTTGACCTTTCCCGAATTCTTACAGTTGATGGTGGCTTGATAATGTAATGTTTCTTACCAGGATCCCCTGTCATAAAATATGCAAATTACTGTCAAAGTGAGCAATTTCAGTTTCCTCTAACAAAGTAAACTTTGTTGATACACACACACACCCCACAAAATAATTGGAAACATTGGTTTCAAAATCAGAGAAGTTGGTTTTACCATCTTGCATTGACTTCCACCACTGAGGTGATCAGTGTGGAAAGATCATTTCAGACAGTTTTTATAAAACTCCAACAATAATTCCCTATTCATAGAAAGAATCAAGCCCATGGTTACTTTCTTCTCTTTATTCCTTTCTTCCTTCTCTCTCTAACTCCCCTCCATTTTTTGTTCCTTTTTTCTTATTTCAGGACGTGAAAGTAATTGTGTAGATGAAGCGACTCCATCCAGATTTGTTTTTATTATGTTGAAAAATGGGTAAAATATAAGGCTTATTGGGTGGGTTTTCCACAAAATTTGTTTCTATTCTTTTGATTTGAGTAAGAATCAATGTTCACCTCTATGTATAATGTTCTTCCCTTTCTTCACTCAAGGAAAATTCCTACTATTCATCCTTATAACTCAATTAAGATATTTCTCCTTATAAATCCCACCTCAATAACTCCTCCCACCTTCTGACCGAGGCAGAATATCTCCCTCCTTTGGATTTTCATAACACTTTGATAATGGCATTGTAGAACACCAATTATTTCCTTCAGATTTTTCTCTGTTAATAGAACAAATTATCTTAAAGTAGGGACCATATGCTATTGCTTCTGATTATTCCCAGATCTTTGTCAATGGTTATTGACTATGCATAAATTATAAATTGTTTGCAACCATAACTGGAAGGGACATGGAAATTTTCACTTTTAATTATAGCTGATTCTCACTATAATGATAAGCAGATATAACAAAATTAATTATACTGCTATCTAGAATATTACTAGCAGTCACATAAAATCTTTAAAAATACTCTTAACAAAATGGCAAAATAAAGAAATTTGTTATGTAGTTTATTGCATGACATACAAAGCCATATTGGTAAATAAAATTACAAGTACCTGTCTCATTTCATCATTTCAAACAAACTACCACTTTGCATTTCAAATCTGTGTTCATCAAGTAATGCAATAATGAGCACTTGGAATTTAAACTTGAGTACTAATCAGTAGATCTTTTTCAAAGACACAAGATAATTTTAATGCGGTAGTTTAAACATGTATAGTAAAATAGGACAATGTCTTATAATGAAACATTTTGATTTTTCTAGTTATCTTTTTTTTCTCAGTTTGTAAACATTTTGCAAAGCTGCTAATTTGGATGCTTTATATGTTGATTCAGAAGTATATCTTACATGCAAATGTATATTAACTTTTAAGTAAACTTTGTTCATATTCATCTATTATACATATATTTCAAAGCTGGTGTATGTTATTGTATATGTCTGGGCAACCCCCACCCAAAGAATTTTAACTTTAACTTTATTTTTCATGGAACTGTAATTACTTTGGTGGAATTCCAAGTAATATTAATGATGTATGTTGGAAAACTTCAGGGTGGTGGATAAAAGGCAACATTAACCTAGTGAAAATGAGCAATTGACAAAGCAAAATATAAACAATGGTCTAAAAATGCACTTATTCTATAGATCTTAGACTCCAAAAACAGTTTATGGGACTGGAAATTACCAAAAAGAAACTCAAACACCTTGAAATACAAATAAACTCTCTCTGTGTTTTCCACTACTTGTCTTCTACTTGCTCTATAGACTGGATAATCAGAATTTAATTAGCAATTAGAACAGGAAATAAATTTTTCTGCATTAGAACAGTAAGGCCTGATCTGACACATTTAGAAATTGTATACTAATCAAAAGCCAAAAATGGTGACATAATGAAAAAATTTTCTGGAAAGAGCAAAGGTAAGATTTTATAATGAAAGACATAGTTTGACATTATTTTTCCTAAAAAAGTGATTATTGTAAAAGATTTTAAAGGAAATGTCTTGAAAAAAATGGATGCAAAAAATGGTGTCAAAAATAAAATTAGCAATTACATAAAAGTGTGAGTAAATCTCTAGAGTTTATGCTTTCACTTTGTTTCCTTTTTTTCATTTTATGCTTTCATTTTTTTTTCATTCTCAGCATGCTTTCCAGTACTTTTTTATAGATAGCTATAACTTCAAAAGAACACATATTTTTTATTTTTTATATTGTAGTGGATTTTGTCATACATTGAAATGAAACAGCCATGGGTTTACATGTGTTCCCCATCCCGATCCCCCCTCCCACCTCCTTCTCCACCCAATCCCTCTATGTCTTCCCAGTGCACCAGGTCAAAAAAAAAAAAAAAAAAAAAAAAAAAACATGGCAAATAAAATAGTATATAAAGAATAAAAAAAAAAGAACACATATGCTAATGGATAGTAAACGTATACCATCCGCCCAGATCTCAGATCTTAGAGCCAAAATTCAAATAGCCATCGGACCTGTCTCTTTAGATATCACAGACATTTATTTTAAGCTTAATCTGTCTGACAACTCTACAAATAAGATTGTGTCATTCCTGTTTCCTCCCAGATAAAGATATTAGAAATGTTGTATTTAAATTTTCTATAAATCCAAGCACATAAGAATAACATGTAAGTACCTTCAATGTTCAGTTTTTGCCTAAATTTTTAGTCACATACTCTGACACTCACAACCATGCAACTATATATTCTGAATGTACCACACTCATTATTTTCTTACAATTTTTGTTTCCTTTATTGGCATCTATGTTCCTCACCAATGTATCCCTGACTCTTAACAAATATCATGTTTTCTCCATTTTAGTTTCAGACTCTCTGTCATTTAGTTTTTTTTTCTCTAATTAGATTTTTTTCTAGAAAATTTCCTAGTTGGTACAGCACTATCTAACTGGGATACAGGTGGATGTGTCTTGTGTTCCCGGAGTCTACACTTAACCAAAGGAGCTACTGATCACTATTTTTAAATTGTTAATTTGATGTTAGATTTTGATGCGATCCCATAAACTTCCTAAAGGAAGAGATTATATTTGTCTCATAAGATTTTAGTGTTTTGCATGAAGGTGAAATTATTGTAGTTAAGTATATTTCCATGGATTCTCTACAATGAATTTAAGATAGAAATAGTGTCAAAATAGGTTTTCAAAGTGAAAATAAAGCAGAAATTCAGTTGATAAAAATATAAAATATACGATGTGACAGAATCCAATATAGATCAAAAGGAACAAAAAACACAAAGTCAGTGGAATTCAGCAGGGCAGAGGCATGAGTGATTTGAGAGGGAAGAGGGGACTCCATTGGGAAGAACACGGAACAGAGCAGTGAAGTGAAGCAGCATAGCAGAGGTCCCAACAGCCGTTCTGAAAGCAGAAGAGTGTGCACCAAAGGTGTACTTTTATTAACATCAGTGAGATGTGAGGATTGTACAAACCATCCTCTCCTTTATTTCAGTACTCTCTAGCAAGCCTGAATGAAGCTTCCACATCCAGCAAAAGTCAACACGGGGTGGGGGCATGTTGTAGATTGAATGTC
Source organism: Hydropotes inermis (assembly GCA_020226075.1). Lineage (NCBI taxonomy): Eukaryota > Metazoa > Chordata > Mammalia > Artiodactyla > Cervidae > Hydropotes > Hydropotes inermis. Next base: position 54,345,373 of record CM035290.1, on the reverse strand, counting down.
TGCATCCCCCCAAAATCAATGTTTTGATGCCCTAATGACAAGAATAATAGTACTTTGAGGTGAGGTTTTGGTATGTAACTTCGTCATGAATGTGAGGCTCCCATAGTGGGACTAGAATCTGCATAAGAAGAGGAGAGACCATGACTTCCAAGTGCAAGGACACAGCCATGTGAGGACACAGTGAGGAGGCAGCTGTCTGCCAGCCAGAAAGAGGACCCTTGTTGGCAACTGGATTGGCCAATACCTGGATCTTGGTAAGTCACCCAGTCTATGGTATTTTTCTATAACTAATATAAGAGGGATTTATTCGACAAGGCATTACTGTGAAAATCAAAATCTTTGACTAAGCGGTGGACTACATTGAGATACAAGCCGCAATCCACTGATTGCAAAAGGAAATGAAAAATAAACTCTAATAAAGCCCACTTGAAGACACTGAAAATATGTGTAAAACATTTGCAATAGAAAACTATCTAAGAAGATGTATCAGTGATTTCTGAGCTAAATGAGAATAAGACAGAAGCCTACTTAGTACGGTGTAATTGCTATAGATTTCTTAAAATTTAAAGTAAAAACCATTTATTCAGTAACATATTATTAGTTCCGTGTTTGTGTATTTGTGAAATAATCTTTTAATAAAATTTATAAAGGGAAAAAGCATAATGACATTACATTCTTTAAGCAGAAGTCACTAAATTTAATGGGCATATACAAATTTCACAATTTAAGATTCTTGTCATATTTTAGGAAAATATCATGAGATCATCAGTGTTGTATGTTTATACTCTTCTCCATAGACATATTGGACATACTTTGAGTATGTCACATATAAAGAAATAAATGTGTAAAAGGTTCAAATTTTTATGATACTTTTTAAAAAAATTATTAAAGTATAGTTGATCTACAATGCTTTGTTAGTTTCTGGTGTAAAACAAAGTGATTCAGTTATGCATATTATATATCATTTTTCATATTAGTTTCTATTATGGCTTATTACAGGATATTGAATATATTTTCCTGCAAAGTATGAACTTGTTGATTATTTTATATATAGTAGTGTGTATGTGTTAATCCTAAATTCATAAGTAATACCTCCCCCATCCCCTTTTACCATGTTTGTTTTCTATGTCTGTGAGTTTGTTTCTGTTTCATAAATTAATTCATCTGTATCATGTTTTGGAATGTGCATATAAACTATGTCTTATGGTATTTGTCTTTTGTTCTTTTTGACTTAGTATGATTATATATAGGTCTATCCATGTTGCTGCAAATGGCATTATTTCATTCTTTTCATGGCTAAATAGTATTCCATTGTGTATATACAAAACATCTTCTTAATCTTTTATCATGATCCAATATTTTAGGTTTCTCATAGGTGTAGTTAATTAGCCAAAGGGAAAAATACAAAATTCTGTAATTCCTCAGACTTAAGGAAGAAGTGTGTTAGGTATTTGGGGGACTCCAGCAGTTAGGTTTGTATGCTGCACTGCAACCCAGGAATAAAACTAGAACTCGATGATGAGAGAGGTGGAGTTCTCATAGTTAGATTTCTTTGAAAATGGACACTCATTACAGATTATCTAGGGGCATGTTAGTGAAACTATTACATTGAGAAAATCCTAGATGTAAGACTTGTAAGTATGCTTTAAAGTAGTATTGAAATCAGTTCAAAAAGACTTATGGGGAAGTGGTAGAAATGGAAGAAAAGGTCAAATATGTGAGATGTGATAAAGGAAGAATATGTAAGAGTTAGTGCCTTGTATGACAAAGAAGGATAGCAAGTGGGTGGAGGAAGCTATCAGAAATTATTCTAACACTGAAATATGGAGAACACTGATGGACGTTATGAAGTGACTTACTCAACTTTCCTTTGAAATTCTTACTAGTGTCTTGTTTCCACAATAGCTCCTAGAAAGCTATAAACTGCATATCCAAGCTTCTTGTAGTTAAAATTCTGAATATGATTTAGGTACTGGGCTTCCCTGGTGGCTCAGCTGGTAAAGTATCTGCCTGCAATGTGGGAGACCTGGATTCGCTCCCTGGGTTTTGAGGATCCCCTCGAGAAGGGCATGGCAACCCACTCCAATATTCTTGCCTGGAGAATACACATGGACAAAGGAGCCTTGCAGGCTGCAGTCCATGGGGTCACAAAGAGTTGGGAGAGGACTAAGCAACTAAGCATCATTAAGAGTACACAGCTAATAAGTATTATTGATATGCAAAACTGGAATAAGTACATGGAGTATTTTGCTCATATTCACAGGAGCAATGCAGTGTTGTGATTCCTGGCTTCCTGCTGTTGCCATTTTGTGTATCAGTGGTGATAATATTCATATTTCTTTGCTGAGCCAACATGGCCAAGTTTCTTTCCTACTTTTTCATGCAGTGATGAGCAGCTTTTGCAATCTTACCAGAGGCAGTATAATTGAGGGAGCAGAGGGATGTTTTAAAAATTTTGTCAATAATTGTTTCCATCCTTCCAATTATGCGGTAAGCAAACTAATGTCAAGTAAAAAGCTCTTTGCTACCCAAACTGGTTGTCGTTCCTAACAGAAACTTAACAAATACAATGGTTAAGAAGGTTTCAATGCCAGTATAGGAGGGCAAGTCCAAAGGGCTGAAAGTTTAAAATAAAAGAAAGATACATTTTTAACTGTAATATATAAGGATTGCATTAGGAAAAAAAAAGGAAGACACTTGAGCTTTCTCTTTGGAAATAGTCATGGTGAGAAACAAAGATTTAAGAAAAAAGCTAAATAGAACTAGTAGTTGACTGTAAATAAGGGGCTATAGGATAAACTTTTTTTTTCTTTTTAATACAAGATACAAGGAGAGAACAGGGACAATGGGGCACAGTTTATTGTGATTATATCCCAAACAAAATCCTAAATTGATGACAGCTTACTAGGTTTTCTATAATAATTAGTAATAGCAGAGACTATTGAAACAATATCTTTGCTTAGTAATATTTTGGACTTGGCCATTTTATAGGATTAAGCTGTTGAAACAACTCCAGTAACAAGCGCATAGCATACCTGACTACATCGATTTCTTAGAATATAACTTTTCTTTATGATTTATGATTTCTTTATGATTTCAAAAGTGCCTCTATAGAACTTTGGCTTGAATTATTGCTATTTCTCTCTTTTATCAGTGTGATTAATGATATAATTACTATGAATAAATACAATAAAAGAGACATTATGTAGATGAAATAGCTAATGGGTTGCTTAAAATGAGTAACATTCTTTCTTTAAATATTACAATTACTCATTGTGTGACCTTGAGCTAACCCTTTGGCATCTCTTGGCCACCTCCAGACTTCTCGACTTTATTTTGTTTTTTCAGACTTCTTAACTTTAAAATAGAGAATTAGTACTATTTTAACTTCCCTACATTCTTGTGACTCTTGGAGGAACTTTAGATGATAGTTCACATGGTAAAATAATGCAGACTTGGGTTTATAGTTCAGCTGTGAAATTTCTAGCTATATAACTTTAAAACTTAATTTCTATTATTGCATATTACTTTCTTCTACAAGAGGAGGATTATAATAGTACTTTCATAGAATTATCACAAGCATTACACTAGATACAATATTAAATATATAAAGTTCTACATTCATTTTTTATCCAATAGGTGCCAAATGTACTTAGGGTATAGCATTACTCTTAATCACTTCAGTTCAGTTCAGTCACTCAGTCGTGTACAACTCTTTGTGACCCCATGGACTGCAGCACGCCAGGCTTCCCTGTCCATCACCAACTCCCAGAGTTTGCTCAAACTCATGTCCATTGAGTCGGTGATGGAATCTAACCATCTCAACCTCTTATATACCCTTCTCCTCCTGTCTTCATTCTTTCCCAGCACCAGGGTCTTTACCAATGAGTCAGTTCTTCACATTCACATTAGTCCTTCCAATGAATATTCAGGATCGATTTCCTTTAGGATTGACTGGCTTGATCTCCTTGCAGTCTAAGGGACTCTCAAGAGTCTTCTCCAACACCACCATTTAAAAGCATTAATTCTTCAGCACTCAGCTGTTTTTTATGGTCTAACTCTCACATGTATACATGACTACTGAAAAAAAACCATAGCTTTTACTAATTGAACTTATATTTCTAATATTTAATAATTACATTAATTTGAAATATGTGTTAGGTATTTAGAATAGGAAAAAGGAGTCTAGAATGGCGACTTTGGCTAAAAGACAAAGGGAAAAGTCCATAAAAATAGAACAAAGGCAGGTCCGAGGAACAGAGTGAGAACCTCAGGTAGAACAAACAGCACTCCTGGCTAGCCCAATTTACATAGGCAGACCAGAGGGAGGAAAAAAAAAACATATAGCAAGAGAAGCCAAAGGGCTGAGGGGTCTCTCTCCCATGAGCGCGTGCACTCTCTCTCTCTTCTCTTCGGTCTTTTAGGTTAGCATACCCTCACTCCTCAAAGATGTATTTTCTTTTATTTTCTAAATAAAACTGATTTGCCCAAGAGCTATAATATGGACAGTCCAAGAGCTGGGACGTGCAGAGGGCTTTAACGTCCGTCATTTCAAATTTTTGTTATGACGAGACAGAACTGAGGAAATTACACTCCCCTAACATATTCATCTTTCATTATAGAAGAGTACTCAAGAAATAACATATTCTAACATATTCTCAAATTGTTGCCATATTTTTCATAGAGAAGCAAATTAATGGCCAAGGTTGTAGTAACTGATTATATCATTCATCGCAGTGGGTTTCTTAATGCACTGTATGACTACCAATTTACAAAATTATAAATGAAAATGTATAATTTTAAATAACTAATTTTGCCAACAAGTTTTACATATTTAAGAAAAAGTCTATCAAGGTAAAAATATAATAGAGTTAGAAATAATTTATTGATTGTTGATAGTGTTCATTTTAATAAAAAGCTTGACTTTTATTCTTCTTATTTTTAAAAGCAACTGTCATTCAAACCAGAAAATTAATTGAAAATTGATAAAGTGAGAGAGGGCAAGGGTGGGATGTTTCAAGAGAACAGCATCGAAACATGTATATTATCTAGGGTGAAACAGATCACCAGCCCAGGTTGGATGCATGAGACAAGTGCTCAGGCCTGGTGCACTGGGAAGACCCAGAGGGATTGGATGGAGGGGGAGGTGAGAAGGGGGATCGGGATGGGGAACACATGTAAATCCATGGCTGATTCATTTCAATGTATGACAAAACCCACTACAATATTGTAAAGTAATTAGTCTCCAACTAATAAAAAAAATAAAAATTACAAAAAAAATCACATAAAATTGTATACTGTAAAAAAAAAAGAATAAAATTGATAAAGTTAGAATGCTTTTTTACTTCTGATCAAAGTCATACCTTATACCTGGTAAAACTTATAATCATGTTTGCAAACAGAATTTATATCAAAGATTACTTGGTAATCCTACATTTTCACATGAAGAAACAGGTTCAGAGTGCCTGCATATTTTGCTAAGTTTGCTAAAACAAGTTAGTGATATCAGTGGAATATGACATTTCAAGTATATTAGTTTTTTTATGGTGTTTTTTTAGTTATTATGATTACATTCTTATTCATCTGATCTCAGTTACTTAGATATTTCTTTGAAGCTTCTTGGTTTGTAGATTCAAAGAGAAAAAAAATATAGACACATCATATAAACCTAAAGTAAGGAAGATAAATCACTATTACAGTTTTAGTAACATTGATTAATAAAAATAAGAAAGAAAGTGAGATTGGATAATAATCACATTGTGTTATTTTTAAAGACTAAAGAGAGAAATGATTATTCAGAGTAGTTTTCACAATGTATGGACATTTATGCTTATGTATGCTTATGTGTGTTGGTCACTCAGTCATGTCCAACTTTTTACAACCCCATGGACTGTAGCCTACCAGGATCCTGCATCCATCGAATTCTCCAGGCAAGAATACTAGAGTGGGTAGCCATCCTCTTCTCAAGTATTTGAAAATTCTTCATAGATTTTATCCTAAAAATTCTTATCTCTTAAAAAGACAAAGAAAATATGATTATGTTTATACTTGTGATGTTTTGCCTGTAATGGAAATGCACACTATCTTATAAAATAAACATTTTCAGTATTTTATGATGTATTCTAGTTTCAAAAAATGGAGGAAATTGATAATATTTGACTGAAATTAAGAAGACAGATATAACTTTATTGGAAAATGAAAACTAAAAGTACTTAATAGGATACACCTCATAGCTAACAGAGAAGTTTGGCATCGAAACTTTTTATTGTTCACATTTTAGGAAGTTAGTAGTATGTACTGAGTTTATAATTTGAAAAACTATTTTGTAATGTAGTCTAGTTTTATAAAATGGAGAAAACTGGTGGTATTTAATTGAAATTAAAAAGACATATACATTATTGGAAAACTAAAAATATAAATTCTTAATAGGATAGACCTCCTAACTAATTGAAAAGTTTGGCATCCAAACTTCTTACTGTTCATATTTTAGGAAGTTAATAGTATGTACTGAGTTTATAACTTGAAAAAGCATATGCTTCTTCTGAGTTTTTGTAAAGATTTATGTTCATTACTTATTAGTATCATAAGTGATTATGAATGTAGTGATTGCTAATTAAGTAAAGGTTTGAGTGATAATTTAATGTGAACCACTTTCCATGAGGTATATCTTATTTTCCCTTAACATACTTCTTCTAAACATCAATATAAAATTGTAGGATTTACATGCATTTTTTTCTGCTTTTCTTTCTCTCCTTTTCTAATTGATTGCTTATTTCACTTTATTTAATATATTTAAAACATATACAAATGAACACATTTCTTTGTTATCGTTCTTTCCAATGAGCTAGCAACCACTAAGCAGCAGTCTAGGAATAAGTAGCAGTCTAGGAATAAGTAACAACAGACTTTAATAGTCACTTAATTAGAGGGTTTGAGTGACTGACAAGCGAAGTATAGAGATTACCTAGAATGGACAGTCAGAGAGAGGAAAGTGGTGATTTGGGATCCAGTGATTACATCAAGCAGATTCAGAAATTGACTTTTGTTTCATAGGCACACATGCTTCTGAGATGTTGTGGGTTTAGTAACAGATGACCACAAAGAGGTAAATATCACAATAAAACAAATCACACAGATTTTTTAGTTTTCAAGTGTGTGTATGTTATTTTCACTATACTTTAGTCTGGTTCAGCTGGTAAAGAATCTTCCTGCAATGCGGGAAACCTGGGTTTAATCCCTGGATTGTGAAGATATCCTGGAAAAGGGAAAGGTTACCCACTCCATTATTCTGGCTCAAAGAATTCCATGGTCTGTATGGTCCATGGGGTCACAAAGAGTCGGACGTGATTGAATGACTTTCACTTTCACTTTAGACTATTAAGTGTGTAAAATAGAATTATATCTAAAAAATAAGTTTGCATAGCTTAATTGAAAAATACTTTATTGCTGAGAAATTCTAACCATAATCTTAACCTTCAGTTAGTCTTAATCGTTTTGCTGATGGGGTGGTTCTTTCCTGGATGTTGATGGCTGCTGAAAAATTTAGGTTGCTGAAGGTTAGGGTGCCTGTGGCAATTTTTAAAAATAAGACAACAATGAAATCTGCTGCATCAACTGATTCTTCCTTTCATTAAATAAAAATTTCTCTGTAGCATATGTGCTATTTGATAGCATGTTACCCACAGTAGAACTTCTTTGCAAATTGGAATCAATCTTCTCAGAATCTGCTACTGCTTTATCAAGTAAGTTTATGTAATATTCTAAATCCTCCACTGTCATTTCAAACATTTCCATGGCATTTTCACCAATAGATTCTCTCAAGAAACCACTTTCTTCACTCACCTATAAGAAGCAACTCCTCATCCATTAAAGTTTTATCATGAGATTGCAGCAATTTATTAATATTTTCAGGCTCTATTTCTAACAGTACTTCTCTTGATGTTTCTCCAGTGAAATTTTGAACTCTTATAAGTTATCCTTGATGATTGGGATAAACATATTTCAAACTCCTGTGAATGCTGCATTTTGATCTCTTTCCATGAACCATGAATGTTCTAATAGTGAACTCTTTCCAGAAATTTTTCAATTGACTTTGCCCAGATCCATGTGAGGACTCACATTCTTCCAGGTATAGCCTTACAGAATGCATTTCTCAAATTATAAGACTTTAAAGTTAAAATGACTCCTTGATCCATGGTCATTGGTTCTAACTTGAAATCACCAGCTCCAATAGCCCCTTACCAAAACTTCAACTGTCCTTGAAGTTTTGAAGCCAGGCATGGACTTGTCCTCTCTAGATATGAAAGTCCTAGATGGCATGCTCTTTCAACATGAGTCTGTTTCATCTACATAAAAATTTTTATTTAGTGCAGCTACCTTCATTAATTCTATCAGCTAGATCTTCTGGATAAGTTACTACAGGTTCTACATCACCACTTACTGCTTCCCCCTGCACTTTTCTTAAACCTCATGAAACAACCTCTGTTAGTTCAAGCTCTTCTTCTGCAGCTTCCTCACCTTTGTCTGCCTTCCTGGTATTGGAGAGACTTGGGTCCTGCTCTGGATTAGGCTTTTATTACTAAGCTTAACCATTTCCAACTTTTGATTTAAAGTGAGAGACCTCTGACTCTTAAACATTTAGAGGACATTGTAGGTTTATTAATTGGCCTAATTTCATTATTGTTGTGTCTCAGGGAGTCAGGAGGACTGATGAGAGGGAGAAAGATGAAAGGGAACTACTGGTCACTAGGGCAGTCAGATCACACACCGCATTTGTTAAGTTCACCATCTTAGTCATGACTTTTTAAATTAATATTGCAAACTAATTGAAAAATCATGATTTTATTTTATGTGGGTAATTGTTTACTGCTATTTATACAATATTTATTGGACTAGTCTTAGGTGGAAATCTTCTTTATTGCTTGATATAACTAAATGCACATTCTTTTTGTAACCAAGCTTTTATAATGATATTTGTGAACATAACTTATTTATAACCACTATGTAACATTTTATGGAACTAACAGTGAGCAAGATGCATATGGTTTCACTATTTGTAACACATATAGTATTGAAAGAAAAATTCAGACAAAAGTTAATATAATGTAGTTTTCTCAGAACTAAGAAAAACTGAGAGTGTTAGAAAACTCAGACAAACTGAAGTTCAGAGACTAAACCAGCCATTGATAGGCAGCAGAAACCCATGGCAACTTCCATTTATGGGGTAATTAGCTCATCTAAATAGTAGAAGGGGCTTCCCAGGTGGCACTAGTGGTAAAGAAACCAGTTGATAATACAGAAGACTTAAAAGATGGAGGTGTGGTCCCTGGGTTGGGAAGATCCCCTGGAGTAGGAAATTGCAACCCACCCCAGTATTCTTGCCTGGAGAATCCTATGGGTAGAGGAGACTTGCTGGCTACAGTCCATGGGATCACAAAGAGTAAGACATGGTTGAACGAGTGAGCATGCATGTATGCACAATAGGAGACAGTGGAGAAATACACTGGTATAGGTGAAATTATTTTGAAAGCTTGAGAAAAATACATCCAAATAATAGATGACAGGATAGGTTGCTGGGGCATATTGGAATCTGGAAAAGTTGTATGCAAAAAAAAAAAAAAAAATCCTTAACCTCTTAATTTTTCCATTTTTGTCCTCAACCCAAAGTTTTAACATTAAAAACAAGTAAAAGAGGGGATAAAAAATCAGAGATATATCAGAAGTGGACTCTGTCACAGCTCAAATACAGCAAAACCAACTAAAAGGTAATAGCTCTAAAATTTGACAGTTTGACTAATTATATCTGAATTAAAGCTAAACATGGTTCAGACAAGCTCAAAGCAATCTAGTGTAACCAATAAGATTAATCTCAAAGCAATCTAGTGTGACTAATAGGATTAGCAACTTGGCCTTGAAACCAGTCAAAATAAAAGGGCTTGCACTCATTGGAAAAAAAAAAAAAGAAAAAAGAAAAATAGTTTTTCATTTTATAGGAAAAAAGAAAGGAAACAGTATTACAAACAGTATTTGGCTATATTTTTCCTTAAAAGAAATTGCCTTGAAAAATAAAAAGATTATATGACATGCAAAGGAGTCAAATAAAGGAGAGAAAATAGTTAATAGAATAGTAATTTTAGTTGAACTTGTTATAGTTACAGACTAGTAATGTAAAGTAGCTTCCATAATAAGTAAAAATTTTGCTGGAAATTTTGGCTATAACAGGTGAAGACATTATGAATTTCATGAGAGAAAAAGAAAATGATAAAAATGGAAATAAGATAGTTGAAAATACAATAAAATAAAGTGCAAAAATATCAGCACCTGTACTTCTTTTTAAGATATAAAATAAAAAAAGGAAAAAAAGAGAATACATATTTTTAAAAAGAGAGAAGTAAAAGTAGAAAACATATAAGCATTTGAGAAACAAGTTTATAAAAAATCTTAATTCCCATATTAACAACAAGCCAAAAAGTTATAGATAAGAATCACACTATTCTAAAAGACTTTGAAAAGTCTACGTGTGTGATAAATTCTCCCTATGATTGGGTATCAGGAAAAATATCCCCTCTCAGTATTTCTATTCAATATCTAGAAAAGTTTTTAATCAGTAAAATAAAGCAGAAAAAAATTAGTGGGGAACTAAGGTACTGAACTGTTTTTCTGTAAACAAGCTATGATCACCCAGGTTTAAAACCATAATAAATCCATAAAAAAGGTAATAGAAATGTTAATAGAAACACTGAATGTATTACATTTAAAATGTTTGCAGGATACATGGTCAGTATACAAGAACCAAGTCTATTTATTTACACTGGCTAAAAATGTGGAATTGATAGTTTAACTTTTGTATTCATTTACATCAGAAATTTAGAACCTTTAGGGGTAAATTTTAAAAAATAATAATAGTTTGCAAATTGTGCACAGCATCACTGAAAGAAATTAGAGAAGACCAAAGAAGAAGAGGTAGAGAGTGATTATGATTTATTATTTTTAGGATTGACCAGAATTTTATTATTTTTATGATATTCACTCCCTCTAAATGGTCTATAGATTCATTGTAATCACAATAAAAATATCACAACAAAGTTTTATTTACATTTTCAAGCTGATTCTGCTATTTATATAAAAATTTAAATAGCCTAGACTAGCTAACATGTTTTTAAAAGCCAATAATTAAAAGATCTACACTATCTAGTATCACTACTACAAAACATTGATGCTAATCAATACAGTATTTTACTGACCATAGCAAAAGAAATATGGGTCAATAGAACATATTAGAGAGTTTAATTAGAATGGTCACATGTATGGTCAGGTGATTTTGACAAAAGTACTTCCTAATGCAATAGAGAAAGGATAATTCTTTCAACAATAGACTCTTCAGAAAATTTTAGATTGTTTTATATAATAATGATTCCTAACTCACAGCTTATACAATTTTTTTTAAAAAAAATACCATAAATCTAAATATAAAGGCTAAAAACACAGTTTAAGAAGAAAATAATACTTTCACCACAGTATTTAGATGTCTGGCAAGAAAATTGTTCCTATCCTTGCAACAACAGAAAATCTGAAAATTCATAACTTCACTGGAATATGACATCTATGCTCTTATGATAACAAGCTAAACTAACATTTAAGAAAAGCATGTGTGCTGTAGCATCCAACTCTGCAACCCCATGGATTGTGGCTCACTAGACTCCTCTGTCCATGGATATATATATATATATAAAAGAATGTTCAAACTATCGCACAATTGCCCTCGTCTCACACGTTAGTAAAGTAACGCTCAAAATTCTCCAGGCCAGGCTTCAGCAATAGGTGAACTGTGAACTTATAGATGTTCAAGCTTGTTTTAGAAAAGGCGGGGGAACCAGAAATCAAATTGCCTATATCCACCGGATAGTAGAAAAAGCAAGAGAGTTCCATAGAAACATATATTTCCGCTTTATTGACTATGCAAAAGCCTTCAACTGTGTGGATCATAATAAACTGTGGAAAATTCTGAAAGAGATGGGCATACCAGACCACCTGAACTGCCTCTTGAGAAACCTGTATGCATGTCAGGAAACAACAGTTATAACTTCACATGGAACAACAGACTGGTTCCAAATAGGAAAAAGAGTATGTCAAGGCTGTATGTTGTCACTCTGCTTATTGAACTTATATGCAGAGTACATCATGAGAAACGCTGGGCTAGAAGAAGCACAAGCTGGAATCAAGATTGTTGGGAGAACTATCAATAACCTTAGATATGCAGATGATACCACACTTAGGGCAGAATGAAAAGAACTAAAGAGCCTCTTGATGAAAGTGACAGAGGAGAGTGAAAAAGTTGGCCTAAACTCAACATTCAGAAAACTAAGATTATGGCATCTGGTCCCATCACCTCATGGGAAATAGATAGGGAGACAGTGGAAACAGTGTCAGACTTTATTTTTTTGGGCTCCAAAATTACTGCAGATGGTGACTGCAGCCATGAAATTAAAAGAGGCTTACTCCGTGGAACGAAAGTTATGACCAACCTAGATAGCATATTAAAAAGCAGAGACATTACTTTGCCAACAAAGGTCCTTCTGGTCAAGGCTGTGGTTTTTCCAGTAGTCATGTATCTATGTAAGAGTTGGATTGGGAAGAAAGCTGAGCACCGAAGAATTGATGCTTTTGAACTGTGGTGTTGGAGAAGCCTCTTGAGAGTCCCTTGGACTGCAAGGAGATCCAACCAGTCCATCCTAAAGGAGATCAGTCCTGGGTGTTCGTTGGAAGGACTGATGCTGAAGCTGAAACTCCAGTACTTTGGCCACCTCATGCAAAGAGTTGACTCATTGGAAAGATCCTGGTGCTCGGAGGGACTGGGGGCAGGAGGAGAAGGGGACGACAGAGGATGAGATGGGTGTATGGCATCACCGACTCAATGGGCATGAGTTTGAGTAAACTCTGGGAGTTGGTGATGGACAGGGAGGCACGGCATGCTGCAATTCATGGGGTCGCAAAGGGTCGGACACGACTGCGTGACTAAACTGAACAGAACTGAAAATGTATATACATTTTATTTTGGATGTACACTTCTGAATTTCGGCAAGAATGCATCTAAAATTTTTAACAAATTGCTAAGGAACTAACAAAGCTATGGGGTTCCCAAGCACAAGAAGAATTGACACTCATGCTTAATCCATTTCTGAAAATGTTGAATGTTCTGTGAGGACGCATTTCTCAAGGTGCCTGTCTGGAACAGAAGAATGGCAGTTACAGAAGAGAATAGGTGGCAAGATCACTTAGGCGCCAATCCCAAGACACAGAGATGGAAGATCTCTCTAGGCTGAGTCTTAATCAGGATAGCAAAGAATCCTCTTCTACCCCTTTCTTCCAGAATAATAAAGATCAACTATAAAGTGATTTTAGTTGGTAGGACAGGAAAAAAGCAAGAGTATGGAGATAACTCAGACACAGAACAAAGTGGAAAATACTGAGGTTCAAGCGTGTGTTTAGACAAAATCTCCAGTAAAATAGCTTGCATCCTTAATATGTTAATCCTAGATAGAGATCTAACCTCTGCCAGATAAAAGAAGTCTACAAAATATTCATCATGCATAATATGAAAGACTAAATGTTTTTCCCTGAAATTGTCACTTCTATTCAACATCATACTGGCCAAGCTAAGAAAGAAAGTAAAAACATAAAAGCTATATGGTTTTTAAAAAGATATGTAAAATATATATTCAGGTGTAATGACTGGCTATATAAAATCTGAAAGAATCCTAAAACACCACTAATAATGAATAATAACTAATAATTAAGTTTAGCTCATTAGGCAATGTAAGTTCAGTATAAAAACTAAAATCTGTCACCCAAGATGGATTAATTTCATATGCATTATGCTAGTGAAGGAAATAAGACTCTATAACTATTTGTGTATAATATTCTGAGAAAGGAAAAGCAATGTGGACAAGTAACAAAATAATCACAGGGCTTGCCATATGAGGAAGGCTAGCTTCCAAGGAGGACAGGAGATTTGAAGGGGATAAGTTTCCCATCTCAAGACTGTGGTGGCAGTTATATGATCCAATATTATATCAAAACTCACAAAATTGCATGCTAAAAATAATAAATGTTACTTCATGTTATATCTGAGCAGACAAGAGAGAAAAACTCAGAAAATATTTGTGAACTAAAATAAATTTTAAATAGAACAAAAAACCCACAAACAATAATTTAGCATATTATCATTCATCACTGATGGATGAGGTTACATCTAAAGTTAAATTTTTATGATGTTTCAGTTTATGAATATGCTACACAATATTTATCCATATTATTTTATATTAAAATTTTATGTTAAATTATTATAAATATAAAATATATTTACATTATAAATTTATTTTATATTTATTTATTATATATTTATATTATAAATATAAAAAATTTTATATTAAAATAAATTAATGCAGTTTTGTAAAATAATAGTTAAAAGTAATTGAATATATTTTTATAGAATTATATAGAGTGTAATTTTGCCTTTAAAAACTTAAGAACAATATTGGTAACTTAAAAAATACTGTTCGAGGGACTTCTCTGATGGTCCACTGGTTAAGACTCATCCCACAAGCTTTTCATGTGGCCTCAGATCAGTTGCGCCTTTCACTCCTATCCAACTCTTTGTGACTCCATGGATTGGAGCATGCCATGTCCATCACCATCTCCCAGAGCTTGCTCAAACTCATGTCCGTTAAGTTAGTGATGCCATCCAACCATCTCATCCTCTGTCATCATCCCCTTCTCCTCCGGCCTTCAATCTTTCCCAGCATCAGGGTCTTTTCCAATGAGTCGGTTCTTCCCATCAGGTGGCCAAAGTATTGGAGTTTCAGCTTCAGCATCAGTCTTTCAAATGAATATTCAGGACTGACTTCCTTAAGGATTGACTAGTTGGATCACCTTGCAGTCCAAGGAACTCACAAGTGTCTTCTCCAATACCACAGTTAAAAATCATCACTTCTTCAGAGCTCAGCTTTCTTTATGGTCCACCTCTCACATCCATCCATGACTAATGGGAAAACCATAGCTTTGACTAGATGGACCTTTGTTGGCAAACTAGTGTCTCTGCTTTTTAAGATGCTGTCTAGGTTGCTTATAACTTTTCTTCCAAGGAGCAAGTATCTTTTGATTTCATGGCTGCAGTCACCATCTGCAGTGATTTTGTAGCCCAAGAAATAAAGTCTCTCACTGTTTACATTGTTTCCCCATCTATTCACCATGAAATAATGGGACCAGATACCGCCTAAAATGAGATAAGATAAAATAATTTTAAAAACAAGTTCTAGAATTAGTTTTCTGTATATTTAAATTTGTTTTGATCTAGCCTCAATTTGTGGTTCCTGTTAGTATAAATACTCAAATCGTTAGGATATTTCATTTAATTTCCACTTTTATTTTATTTTTATTTTCATAGCAAAACCCATATGTTCTGAAAACATTACATCATCAACTATAAAAAAAATCCTGGCACAAAAGGTTAAGAGCACCAATTCTATTGCTACTGTTATAATAAAATCACAGAAAAATGAAGATTCCTTGAATGTTTGTTTTATTTCTGTCCCTGTAGTAGGGAATTTGCATGTATTTTCTTTCTCATTTGTGTGTCAATAGTCTTTTCAGTAAGATATCATTATTATTATAAACCACAAATCCTGAGGAAAAATGAGATTCACAGAAAAACTGAGTGACTATCTGAGGTCAAATAAGAAGTCAAAGGCAATAAATACTTGGTGAAGTTGTCTCTCCTCTTGAACCTACATTCTTAACTGCTATAAACATGCTTCTCTTTTTATTCTTCCTCCTATAACACACATGATGCTTCTGCATAGTGGTTTTTGAGTACCTATTGTGTGAAGAATTATCTAAATGCATTTAGTCATTTATTCCTTAGAACAGTCTCTGAGGAAATTATGAGTTCAACAAACATGTCAATGTGTGTTCAATTACACCCCCAAATAGGAATTGACTCTATACTAGCAGCTGAGAGTGCAAAATAGGCATGATGTCTTCCCTGATGGCTCAAGAGTGCAGATGAATTGATAGAATATAAAATTATAAGTAGATAAATAAATTAAAAAGTGTTAGCTGTGTGAGAATCTATCAAAGAAATATGAATGTGTAAGATAAAGAATCATGATCACAGAAAAAGCACTTTAAAAAGATAGGTCAGGAAAGCCTGTCTTGAAAGATTTGATTTGAAAAGCAAATGATGAGAAGCCAACAATTATCAACAGTGAGGGGAAGGGATTTCTAGATAGAAGAGAAATCATGTTTAAGGACACAGGTGAGAAAACAAGCTGATGCTGTTCAAGAAACCGAAGTTGCCAATTTGCCTGGCACATAGTAGGTGGGAAAAGCACACAAATGAGGAAGGACCATTGTTAGGACACAGTTTTAGCCTCAGAGTCTATGATACAAGTTTGAACTTTGCTATAGGGTCCTAGGAAACCAGTGAAACATTAATTAGATGAGTGATATCATTAATTCTACAGTTGAAGAATCAATCACTGTGATTGCCAAGTTATTGATGGAAAATGTTAGTAGCAAGGCTAAGATCACATTGCCCAACTGGCAGAATTAAGATCCAAACCCTGGTGTGAAGAAATGCTAAGTCAGCTCAAACTCAGTCAAAGTCAACACCTTCTTGACAGGTAGAGAGTCACTGGGAAATGTCTCATATTTGTTTTACCACCAATTATCTAGTTTATTTTTTATTAAAAAATCTAAACAAAGGAGTGAAAATAATATGAGACAATCCCAGCTTCTCTATTGCAGCATAGCTTAATTTTATTTTGACCTGAAATAGACTCATTGGACTTTTTTGTTTTGTTTTGTTTCCCCCTTTTTCTACTTGTATATTGTGAGTGAGAATATCAATATGTCATTCAAAGGATGGTCCCTTGGGGGAGGCATCTATTGGTCCAAATAAGTATGATACAGTTCATCAAGTAAATTGTAAATATAATACAAGGTTAGAATTTATTACAGAGAGCTCAATGAAAAGGCAAAAAGAACCAGAGATCGAATCACCATCTGCTGGATCATAAAAAATGCAAAAAGAATTCTAGAAAACCATCTACTTCTTCACTGACTATATTAAAGCCTTTGGCTGTGTGGATCACAAAAAAAAAAAAAAAAATATGGGAAATTCTTCAACACATGGGAATACAGGCCATCTTACCTGCCTCCTGAGAAACTTGTATGCAGTTCAAGAAGCAACATTTAGAACCGGACATGTAACAGTGAACTTGTTCAAAACTGGGAAAGGAGTACATCAAGGCTGTATATTATCCTCTGCTTATTTAACTTCTATGCAGAGTACATTATGAGAAATGCCACACTGGATGAATCACAAGCTGCAATCAAGATTGGCAAGAGAAATATCAATAACCTCAGATATCAGATGACAACAGCTTAATGTCAAAAAGCAAAGAGGAACTGAAGAGGTTCTTGATAAAGGTGAAAGAGTAAAGTGAAAAAAGCTGGCTTAAATGTTAATAACAACAACAACAAAAAAAACTAAGACCATGGAATCTGGCCCCATAACTTCATGGCAAATAGGTGGGGAGACAATGGAAAGTGTGACTAGACTTTATACTCTTGTACTCCAAATCATTGCAGATGGTGACTGCCTCCATGCAATCAAGATACTTGCTCCTCAGAAGAAAAGCTATGACAAACATAGTTCAGTTCAATCATTCAGTCGAGTCCAGCTCTTTGAGATCCCATGGGCTGCAGCACACCAGGCTTCCCTGTCCATCACCATCTCCTGGAGCTCACTCAAACTCATGTCCATTGAGTTGATAATGAGATACAACCATCTCACCCTATGTCATCCACTTCTCCTGCTTTCAATCTTTCCCAGCATCAGAGTCATTTCCAGAGTCAGTACTTCACATACAAGTATTGGAGCTTCAGTTTCAGAATCAGTTCTTCCAATGAATATTCAGGACTGATTTCCTTCAGGATTGACTGTTTGGATCACCTTGCGATCCAAGGAACTTTCAAGAGTCTTCTCTAACACCACAGTTCAAAAGCATCAATTCTTCATGACTCAGCTTTCTTTATGGTCCAACTCTCACATCCACATATGACTACTGGAAACACCATGCATTTGACTAGATGGACCTTTGTCAGCAAAGTAATGTCTCTGCTTTTTAATATACTTTCTAGTTAGGTCATAGCTTTTCTTCCAAGGAGCAAGTATCTTTTAATTTCATAGCTACAGTCACCATCTGCATTGATCTTGTAGCCCAAGAAAATAACTCTCTCACTGTTTCCATTTTTTTTCCTATCTTTTTGTCATGAAGTGATGGGACCAGATGGTATGTTCTTCATTTTTTGAATGCTGAATTTTAAGCCAGCTTTTTCACTCTCTTCTTTCTCTTTCATCAAGAGGCTCTTTAGTTCCTTTTCATTTTCTGCCATAAGGGTTTCTGCCATAATGTCATCTGCATATCTGAGATTATTGATATTTCTCCCAGCAATCTTGATTCCAGTTTGTGCTTCATCTAGCCCTGCATTTCACATGACATACTCTACATATAAGTTAAATAAGAAGGTTGATAATATACAGCCTTGACATACTCCTTTCCCAAATTGGAGCCAGTCTGTTGCTCCATGTCTGGTTCTATCTGTTGCTTCTTGACCTGCATACAGATTTCTCAGGGGGCAGGTAACATGTTTAGTATTCCCATCTCTTGAATAATTTTCCACAGTTTTTGTCATCCACACAGTAAAAGGCTTTAGTGTAGTTAATGAAGCAGAAGTAGATGTGACAAATCTAGAAAACATTTCAAAAAGCAGAGACATCACTTTGCCAACAAGGTCCTTATGGTCAAATCTATGGTTTTCTGAACTTAACATGTATGGATATGAGAGCTGAACCCTAAAGAATGCTTCCAAACTGTGGAGTTGGAGAAAACTTTTGAGAGTCTCTTGGACATCATGGAGATCAAAGCAGTCAATCTTCAAGGAAATCAACCCTGAAAATTCATTTGAAGGACTGATCCTAAAGCTGCAATACTTTTCTCACCTGATGTGAAGCACCTATCCATTGGATAAGACCCCAATCCTGGGAAAGATTGAAGGCAGGAGGAGAATGGGGTGACAGAGGATGAGACAGTTGGATGATATCACTGACTCAGTGGACATGCATTTGAGCAAATTCCAGGGCGTAGTGAAGGACAAGGGAGCCTGGTGAGTTGTGGTCACAAAGAGTCTGATATGACTGTGCAACTGTACAACAAGAATTTATTACTGTGAGCTCAGTGAAATGGCAAATTAATTGTTCCAGTGTTTAATATTTCAAAGGCTTCAGTAAAGAGTGACTTGATATGAGTTTTATTTAAAAATTAATTCATATTAATATTTTATGAAAAAATTTGCTACCATAAAATACTCATTTTTGTTGAATTCATAACAGGAAACTTTTAAAGTTTTAATAAAAGAAAAATGACCTGAAGTTATAATACAAAATTTTGACTAAGTGATTTCAACACTGGGAAAAAAAAAGAAGAGTGCACAGAAACTTATTTCCTGATTGGATTAAATTTTCATGAATCATCTCATATAAAGTACATTAAGAGTTTTCTACAATCTAGTTCCTTTCACTGAGATGTAAATGATTTTACATTTCTGCTCAATAAAACTGTGATCAATGTACCATGTGCTTCCACTCAACTACCCTCATTTAAAATTGTTGTTTAAGGATCACTATATTTAATATTCATTGTTGATAAAATGTTGTTTAAGGATCACTATATTTAATATTCATTGTTGATAAAATGTTTCATAGTTCTTTACTAAATTTGTTTAACAAGAATTGAGACTTCTCTGTTGTACCACAATGTTTAATGGTTTTGATTTTTTTTATAATATAAATATATCAGCATGATATTAATATCAACAGAAAGGAATTCAAATTCAAATTGAGAAATATATTTCTCAAGTAAATACTATCAGCAGTCCTTTTGTGATCTTTCCTTCACCTGAACTTCACACATACATGATCATCCACAGAGTTGAAAATTTTTCTTTTCATAATGCCCCATGATTTTTCTTGGCTAGACATCATAGTTTATCAATTTTGTAAATAAACCAGTTGCCCTTTTCTTCACATTAACACTGTTTAGAATAAATGCTATCTGGTCCATTTTATGATAACATCTTAGGTCTTCTACACTTGTCAAGAGATGACTTTCTGGAACTAAAGAGCCTCTTGATGAAACTGAAAGAGGAGAGTGAAAAAGTTGGTTTAAAACTCAATGTTCAGAAAACTAAGATCATGGCATCCAGTCCCATCACTTCAGGGCAAATAGATGGGGAAACAATGAGAGACTTTTATTTTTGAAGGTTCCAAAATCAGTGCTGATGGTGACTGCAGCCATGAAAATAAAAGACACTTGCTTCTTGGAAGAAAAGCTATGACCAACCTAGACATTGTCTTAAAAAGCAGATGCATTACTTTCCCAACAAAGATCCATCTAGTCAAAGCTATGGTTTTACCAGTAGTCACGGATGGATGTGAGAATTGGACTATGAAGAAAGCTGAGCACTGAAGAATTGATGCTTTTGAAATATGGTGTTGGAGAAGACACTTGTGAGTCCCTTGGACTGCAAGGAGGTACAACCAGTCAATCCTTAAGGAAGTCAGTCCTGAATATTCATTTGAAGGATTGATGCTGAAGCTGAAACTCCAATATTTTGGCCAGCTGATGGGAAGAACTCATTTGAAAAGACCGTGAGGCTGGGAAAGATCGAAGGTGGGAGGAGAAGGGGATGACACAGGATGAGATGGTTGGATGACATCACCGACTCAATGGACATGAGCTTGAGCAAGCTCTGGGAGATGATGATGCACAGGGAAGCCTGGCATGCTTCAGTCCATGGGGGCACAAAGAGTCAGACACGATTGAGCGACTGAAATGAACTGAAGTGAAGTGAACACTTAGCAAGGTTTATTGTATATTTATATTTATATAAACTTATATTTATATAAGTTTATTTGTATAAGTTATATTTATAAGTTTATTTATATAAGTTATATTTATATAACTTATATTTATAAGTTTATTGTATATTTGTAAGTTATATTTATAACTTAGCTCAGGGCAAGTTATATCATCATAAATATGCAAAATTTATGCTTGTCTTCTGAATGTGTTAGCTTATGATATGCGTGTGTACATATGCACAAGTGTACACACACTTATATTTACATATACAGGTGTTTTTCCTTGTGCCATTTTTATTAAGTGAACATAGTTATTCTCTTCATCACATTTCCCTTCCTATGTAGAAAATCTACATTGATTCTCTCAATACTTTATAATAAACTTCTCAAATCTACCATCTGAGAAATCAGTGTCCTGGAATAAAGGGAGCACATTTCTATAGGGTGAAAACTTCTTTGTCATTGTTCAGTCACTCAGTCGTATTCCATTTTTTTCAACCCCATGGACTGCAGCACGCCCAGCTCCTCTGTCCTTCACTGTCTTCTGGAGTTTGCTCAAACTCATGTCCACTGAATCTGTAATGCCATCTAATCATCTCCAAGTGTCGCCTTCTCCTACTTTCAATCTTTCCCAGAATCAGGGTCTTTTCCAATAAGTCAGCTCTTGGCATCAGGTGGCCAAAGTATTGGAGCTTCAGCTTAGTATCAGTCCTTCCAATAAATATTCAGGGTTGATTTCCCTTTAGATTGACTCATTTGATCTCCTTATTATTCAAGGGACTCTCAAGGATGTCTCCAGCCCCACAGTTTGGAAGCATCAATTATTTTGCCCTCAGTGAAAACTAAGATTTAACATAAAAACCAATTATTTTAATTGTATTAGGTGCTAGCAAAAAGGATAGTAGATGTAAAAACCTGAAATTGATATATCTCTCACTTATCTGAATTTATGATCTGTGACCAGAACAATAATATTTGAAAAAAACAAGAGAATGTTGGAATTAAAGATAAAATTCTTTATGAACCAAACTTCTCAAGTGGAACATAACTTTGTTCTGGAAACAATTCTGTGCTTGGTGGAGAAATGGCTGAATAAATTATATTTAATTATGTAGATTATATTTCTATAAAATACTGATATAATCAAGTATTAAAAATATGGGCATGTGATTTAATATATTCAATTATGACTACTAGTAACAAATCCAGGTATGTGTGTGTGTGTGTGTGTGTGTGTGTGTAGAGTAGATAGTCAAATAAGGAAGTAAATAATTATTGAAATAATTAAAGATCAGTTACAATCTAATCTAAGACTCTGGGAGTATCATTTGACTATTCTATTAATTAAAATGAAGCCTGAATAATAAAGTTTAATTATCTACTAGTCTTACTTGGTATTTAATTTTTAAAAGATAATTATTGCAGCATTAACTCATACCTTTATTATATATACATCATATTTAAAATATGTTTAATACATCTGCTAATTGTTTTCAACAGTTTTCATATGTGTCTATTTGTTCAAATATCACTTTACATATAAAATATTTCAGATTTTACCTTTGTTATGTTTGTAAAGAACAAAAGAATAAAAAATTTCTTTATGATTTAGTCAATGTAAATTTAATCAATATATTACTATTAGATAAAAATTTTAATAACAAAAGATTTTGGGTGTCAGGCACATGAAGAAATCTCTTGAACACCATAAAATATTTACAATTTATTTTTCTTTTCCAAGAATATAATGTGAACATTCTGAAGGAGTTCACTATTGTGGTCCCTCTGTAAAGACTATATTTAATTTGATTTAGAAAATCAACATTCAATAGTCCTTTCATCTCCAATTTAATTAAGAAATCTTAGCTTTTTTAACTTTTCTTCTATGCAGAGAACATATTTTATTTATTCTCATCTAGTAGTTCTGAAGCCAATAAGAACAAAAAATCAATTTAGCATTGGTGTCTAGTTCCTAATTCTGAGGCAGTAAAAGGCAATATTTAGACAATTTTATAAAGGAAGGGAGAACTATGCTTGATGATCAGATTCATTCACTCATTTATTCAAAATGTGACTACTGGTGTCATTTCTTCGAAATGATGAGATAGAGCAGTGACTATCTTTGCGTTTACTGAGTTTCTCTTCTGTCAAGACACATACACTTCATAAACAGACAACTTCATATTAACATATATTACACCATGAGGAAAGATAATAAGTGATAAGGGGAAGATGCATGTAGCCGAGGAGTCTGAGTAGCATCGTAAGGCAGACACCTCAGGAAAATGGGGGAAATGGGCCAGGACAGGTCTAGAGGACTGACAACATATAAGACAGAACAAACTAGCATGGCCTTTTCTAAGGTAAGCAAGAAGCAGGGTGTCTCAGGGGAAGAGTTGTAGAGATGAAGTTAGATGCATAGGCAGAGCCCTTGGTGATGGGAGCCCACTAAAATCCTTGAGCATGGCAGTGTTACAACCAGTTATCATTGGCAAATATCATTTTATTTGCCATTTTGAAAATAACTGCAGATGATTGAAAATCAAAACAAGGGGACTTCATCAGAAAGTACTATAGTAGTCAGCTTTCCCTGATGGTAGCTTCAGACAGATCTCCAAACCTGATATGAGAAGTTCAGGGGCTTAAACTCACTGGTTCTGCCAGCTACCAGGGCAAGCTAAAAGGATCAGTATCTCAGCACATCTGCAACCAATCCCAGCCAAGGTGCACTGATACCAAATTTGAGAAATTCTGCCTTATCTGATAATGAGGGTGCTAAGAAGTAACGAAAGTGGGGATATATTTTATTTTATTTTCTCTTTGTAGAGCTTACCATTTTTTATATATTTATTTTTTTTATTAGTTGGAGGCTAATTATTTTACAATATTGTAGTGGTTTTTGTCATACATTGACATGAATCAGCCATGGATATACATGTATTCCCCATCCCGATTCCCCCTCCCACCTCCCTCTCCACCCGATCCCTCTGGGTCTTCCCAGTGCACCAGGTCCGAGCACTTGTCTCATGCATCCAACCCGGGCTGGTGATCTGTTTCACCCTAGATAATACACATGTTTCGATGCTGTTCTCTTGAAACATGAAAGTGGGGATATATTTTCAAAGAAGCAAACAGAAGTTAATAATAAATATGGAGTATGAGATTAACATAAATACACTACTGTATATACTATATATAAAACAGCTAAATGATAAGGACCTACTATATAGCACAGGGAACTGTACCTAGTATCTTGTAATAACCTATAATGGGAAGCAATAAAAAGAAGAACATTTAAATATATGTATAACTGAATCAGACTTCCCAAGTGGGCTAGTGGTAAAGAACTTGCCTGCAATGCAGAAGACATAATGAGACATGGGTTTGATCTCTGGGTCAGGAATATCCCCTAGAGGAGAACCTGGCAACCCACTCCAGTATTATTGCCTGGAGAATTTCATGGACAGAAGAGCCTGATGGGCTACAGTACATAGGGTCTCAAAGAGTCAGACACGACTGGAGAGACTCAGCACAGCACATAACTGAATCACTGCTGTACATGTGAAACTAATGCAATGGTATGGAATTGATAGCTAGTGGAAGCTGCGATATAACACAGGGAACTCATCCCTGTGCTCTGTGATGACCTAGAGGGGTGGGACGGGAGGGGATGGGAGGGAGGCAGAAGCAGCATATATCTGATTCACTTCACTGTACAATACAAATAAATACAACCTTGTAAAGTGGTTATACTTCAATAAAAAACAACAACAAAATTAAAAATTTACTATACAGAAGAAATTACTGATGGATTCACACAGAACAAGAATGAGAGAAGTTAAAGAAGACTGCAAAGCTTGGGCCTGAACAACCTTTAATAAGAGATATCCACTGTTGACCTGAGAGCACTTTAAGCAGGTAAATCAGAGTTCTATCTTGATAAAGTAAAGATTATTAGACTTTTAGGAATATTATTAGACTTTTAAGGGATATTTCCCATGGCAGTTAGATGTGGATCAGGGAAGATGGATAATTGAATTTAAATAATCATCTTATGTGTGTATATGAGTCTATGGGAATGAATGAAATCAGAGTTTGACCAAGATCAAATGATCCCTAAACCTGTCTGGTATCACCTGCTCATGCCTGCTCAGTCATGTCCAACTCCTTGTGACTGAATGGACTATAGCCCGATAGGCTCTCTGTCCATGGAATTTTCCAGGAAAGAACACTGGAGTGTGTTAGGTTGCCATTTCCTACTCCAGGAGATCTTCCTGACCCTGGGATTGAAGCTGCATCTCTTGTATCTCCTGTGTTGGTGGGCATATTCTTTACCACTGCACCACATCTTAGTCCTGTCTGCCTTTGGTGTCACCTGCAATATTACAAAGATAGCAGCACTAGGTCATACCCAGAGCTTCTAAGTTAATTGACCTATAAATAGATCCCAGGCATCTGTATTTATTAAGTCACTGCAATGAATTCTAAAGTATAGCCACTGGTTTATGCAGAAACTCACTGGTATGAGTGATAAAGAGAGTAAAAGTGAAGTATCTTGGGAGGGGGTGTCACTTTCACCCTCTTTATCATTAATACCAGTGAGTCACAAAGAAATGATCTAGAGAAAGAGACTATGAAATAGTTACCTGTGAGGGAAAGGAGTTTGGTCTGAAGTGTGTTCACTTGGCAATGAAGAATGACTTCCACAGAAGAGAGGGGAAACTTTATGCAATGCATTTGTGAAGTGGAGTCATGGAACTGCTCAGAACTTTACATTCTAGTTGAGAAGACAAAGAGTAAAGAGACAACTGCTTTACTGTGTGGTCAGTGGGTGATCAAACTCAAAGATGAGGTGCTTCTCCCTCAGCCTTGAGGAATCAGAAATAGCCCAGGAAGAGCTACTAACTGGAGAATGAAGGACGACAAGCTATGATATGGCTTTAGATTGTGGTGAAGTTTCCATGGGTGGGGCGCATTGTCATCTAAGGATGAAAATGAAAAGTGAAAGTGAAGTCGTTCACTCGTGTCTGACTGTGCGACTCAAGGATTGTAGCCTACCAGGCTCCTCCGTCCATGGGATTTTTCAAGCAGGAGTACTGGAGTGGGCTGCCATTTCCTTCTGCAGGTGATCTTCCCAACCCAGGGATTGAACCCAGGTCTCCTGCATTCTAGGCAGACTCTTTACCATCTAAGCCACCAGGGAAGTCCATATAAAACAAAGTAATTCTGGTAGCTGCAAGCAGTTGAATATTTTCATAGTGTACAGTGACGTGAAGAGCGGCAAGAGAAAGAACAGAAAGAATAAAAGGCTAAAGCCTGCTTTCAGAATCCTTGGTATTGAGTCTGCCAGGCCAACGGGTTTGGTTGACTTATCACAGAGAAATCAAGAGTCACTAAAAGTGCACATGCTTTTAAATCAACGTATCATTAAATAAATGTTAAAATATGTACTGTGAAGTAAAAAGTCATCAATGTTATCATTTCAAGTTTTCATAGTTATCTGTTTAAGTACATACTGGATCATAAATTCTGTAATTTTTTGCAGTTTTGTTTCCTAATTATTTTACAAACATCTCTCAACCACTAATATCATGTTACCACTTAAAAAAAAGAAGTGTCCCACATTTGATTACTTTTGATCTTGGTGTCTTTTCCTATCTTTATTGACCAGTTTTTTTGTGAATTAACTGTTTGTATCCCTGGCCAATTTTTCTTCTATGGCATTTCTCTACTTTTCACTGATTTGAGAGCATAGTTACATATTAAATTTTAGTTGTCAAATATGTTTAAAGATTTTCTCATGTCTTTTCTGCCTTTTATTTCTTGTTTGATAAATGGATGGGTAGATATCATATTTAATATGTTTTAAGAAATAGAGAGCAAAATCTCCATTCAATGTTGTTGTCTGATTATACGCTCTCTCCAGAATCTGGCTTTGGTGGAAGACATTTCCTTGTCTAAGATCTCCAATGTTCAACCACACCCAATGACTGATCAGGACAGAGGAAGAAAGGCCAAGTGGTCTGCCTTCCAGGTGCCATCATATTCCAGAGCTCCTTGTGGGCTTGCTTTTAACTATAGAACTCTACCTTTTGAATAGTCCCACCTTCATTATTAACCTGCAAGTGTTAATCCCCACAGCCCTCTCAGTAAGATTCCTGAATAGGGATTTTTCACTGAGTTTAAATTAGTGCATCTTTAATTCTTAGTTGTATGTTTCTGGAGAGAAAGTATATATCTTTATGCATATATACTTTTTTCTTACCTGAGAAGTTATACTTTTAAACATAGCATTATTCTCTAATTTTTAAATAAATATTTAAAACTATAATGCATCATTTAAAAACATTCTTGAAGATGCTATATTTGTGATATAATAAATTGGAAATCCCTCAAGTCTTGTTTCTAGACGTGATTTTCCCCAAATGATTTTGGTACATGTTTCTCATCATCACTGTTATTATTAATTAAAGCAGAATGTGTTGTTTAATAATGCAGGTCTATATTGCAGTGATAAATTCAGGACACTTATTCTTGCAGTTGAGTTTTGGAAAATTTTGTCCAAGAATTCCTGCAAAAAAAAAAATGGAAATGAGTATTAGTTACAGCAATTTCTTGGAAATTGTACATTAATTTGAGTAGAATTGATTATTTTTGAAAAACATTTAATTTCACATGAGAAACATATGTTAACTATTTTGTTCTTGCTTCTTTTCCAAGTCCTTCATTGAAATGAGTAGTTTCCATAATGCGAATTTGCATTTATCTTGTGGCATTTCTCTCCCAGTAGCTTATTATTTCCATTTATTATCAGTTCAGTTCAGCTCATTCAGTCGTGTCTGACTCTTTGCAACCCTATGGACTGTACAGTGCACCAGGCCTCCCTGTCCATCACCAATTCCTGGAGGTTACTCAAACTCATGTCCACTGAGTCGGTGATGCCATCCAACCATCTCATCCTCTGTCACCCCCTTCTCCTCCTGCTTTCAATCCTTCCCAGATCAGGATCTTTTCAAATGAGTCAGCTCTTTGCATCATGTAGCCAAAGTATTGGACCTTCAGCTTCAGTATCAGTCCTTCCAGTAAATATTCAGGACTGGCTTCCTCTAGGAAGGACTGGTTGGATCTCCTTGTAGTCCAAGGGACTCTCAAGAGTCATCTCCAACACCATCGTTCAAAAGCATCAATTCTTTGGTGCTCTGCTTTCTTTATTGTCCAACTCTCATATTCACACACGACTACTGGAAAAATCATAGCTTTGACTAGATGGACCCTTCTTGGCAAAATAACATCTCTGCTTTTTATATGCTGCCTAGATTGGTCATAAATTTTCTTCCAAGGGGTAAAGTGTCTTTTAATTTCATGTTTGCAGTCCCCATCTGCAGTGATTTCAGAGGACTCCAAAATAAAGACTGTCACTCTTTCCATTGCTTCCCCATTGGTTTTCCATGAATGGGACCAGATGCCATAATCTCAGTTTTCTGAATGTTGAATTTTACACCAACTGTTTCACTCTCCTCTTTCACTTTCATCACAAGGCTCTTCAGTTATTCTTTTCTTTCTGCCATAAAGGTGGTATCATATGCATATCTGAGGTTATTGCTATTTCCCCCAACAATCTTGATTCCACCTTGTGCTTCATCCAGCCCAGCATTTATCATGATATACTCTGCATGTAAGTTAAATAAGCAGGGTGACAATATACAGCCTTGACATACACCTTTCCTGATTTGGAACTAGTCTGTTGTTCCATGCCCAGTTCTAACTGTTGCTTCCTGACCTGCATAGAGGTTTCTCAAGAGGCAGGTAAGGTGGTCTGGTATTCCCATCTCTTTAGAATTTTTCAGTTTGTTGTGATCCACACAGTCAAAGGCTTTGGCATAGTCAATAGAACAAAAGTAGGTGTTTTTCTGAAGCTTTCTTGCTTTTTGATGATCAAACAGATGTTGACAATTTCATCTCTGGTTCCTCTGCGTTTTCTAAATTCAGCTTGAACATCTGGAAATTCACAGTTCACATATTGTTGAAGCCTGGCTTGGAAAATTTTGAGTATTACTTTATTAGTATGTGAGATGAGTGCAATTCTGTTGTAGTTTGAGCATTCTTTGGCATTACCTTTCTTAGAGATTGGAATGAAAACTGACCTTTTCCAGCCCTGTGGCCCCTTCTGAGTTTTCCAAATTTACTGGCACATTGAGTGCACTGTTTTTATAGTATTATCTTTAAAGGTTTGAAATAGCTCCACTGAATTCCATCACCTCCACTAGCTTTTTGCTTGTAGTGATGCTTCCTAAGGCACACTTGACTTCACATTCCATGATGTCTGTCTCTAGGTAAGTGATCACACCATCGTGATTATTTGGGTTGTGAAGATGTTTTTTGTATAGTTCTTCTGTGTATTCTTGCCATCTCTTCTTAATATCTTCTGCTTCTGTTAGGTCCCTACTATTTCTGTCCTTTATTGTGCCCATCTTTGCATGAAATGTTCCCTTAGTATCTCTAATTCTCTTGAAGAGATCTCTAGTCTTTCCCATTCTATTGTTTTCCTCTATTTTTTTTGCACTTGGTAGAGGGAATCTATTCATGTTTTACTGTTCTAAAAAAGCAGATTTCTGTATCATTTTCTTGGCTCAAAAGATTTTTTAGCTGTTTTTCTTGAGTTTTAGAGGTATATAATTTTAGTTTTATTAGGGAGTTTTCCAGTATTGAGAACAGTAACTCAATAATTTTCTAAACAAGTGAATTAAGCAATTATATTCTTCTCCTATTTATTCAAACATGAAATATTTAGGTTTATTCATTATTTTATTGCATTATACATCATTCTTATTGTATTCTTATAATTTTTCCCTAATTTTGGGTTACTGTATTTTGGAATTCTAGTACTATACTTGCAAGTATAGTCATTGTCAGGGTAAATTAGTAACAGTTTTAATAATGTGATGAAAAATATTCTTTACATCTGTTTAATAAAAAAACAATCAATAATTAATGTTTTTTCTTATATTTACTTTTACATTTCAATCTAGATGTATTAATTTGATAGCTTTACAACTTCCCTAACCTGGTAATTATTTATTTTCTTTTAGAAGGTAGTAAGTTCAATTTGATATTTTTCTGTGATTTTTGATTGTATAATTCAAAACTGAATTATATCATTATTTTTATTTTCCTATATATGTTTGGTTAAATACCAAAATTTAAACATTGTTAAACTTATCATTGGTGATTGTATAGTTAAAATTCCAGGAGTTAGGTTACATAAAATTTAACTTATTTAGCATATGGTATAATAATTTCCACACATAATATATTAATTTGTACCTAAAATAGATTGTTTATAGGAAAAATATTGAACTATGTGTCATATTTAATGCTTTGTGATACATCAGTTAATACAGGAAACATTTAATTTTGTGTGATGGGTCATTTGGAAAAAAGTAAATAGATTTGTATGTATGATGTTATGGTGAGCATACAGTATTTATTATTTTTATGAGAATTATATTGGCCTGATGAAATGAAAATAACCCTGATATTAAGCTGTAATGAATCTATCCACTATAATATTTTTCTTCCTTTGAAATATGCAAATATTAAGGTCAATGATAGGTCAGGCTCATCATTATTAAAGAAATCCAAGCGAAAAATTTGTAAAATTTATTTTTAAATTTTACTCTTGTCACTAAGAAATGCACACCATTAGGGAAGGAATCATATATACACTTGGCATTTATTTGATTTATCTTTTCCTATCATTCAAGATTATACCAATGGTGAAATTTACTCCTGGTCTCTGGAATCATAGAAAAACACCCTGAAAAATGTTGCGCCAAGTTGCTGAGCAAAGATAACATTGTTGTTGTTTAGTTGCTAAGTCGTGAATGATTCTTTGGAGACCCTATGGACTGTAGCCCATCAGGCTCCTCTGTCTATGGCACTTGCCAGACAAGAGTGCTGGAGTGGGTTGCCATTTTCTTCTCCAGGGGATCTTCCCAACACAGGTATTGAACATGCTTCTCCTGCATTGTAGGTGGATTCTTTACTGCTGAGCCACTGGGGGAGCCCAAAGACAATATTTAAAGGTTGAATTAGCTATTCCTTTCATATGAAAAGAGTTAACAGAAGAAGTAGCAGTATTTCTCCCTTCCTGGTTCTGTTGCATGTATCCATCATTATTGAATAAGCCAGTAGTCAGGGATGATCAAACAGATTTTCTCCCCTTCTGCACTCATTTCCAGTAGGGCTATGGCATAGAATGAGACACTTTGTGCTGATCACTTTCATTTAGTTTCTTTTCTGAGCCAATACAATGCATTTAAACTGATAGAATATCTTTAAACAAACTAATAAATTATGTATATCATCTGAAGAAAAGAACATTTCTGGAATATATAAAACTGGAAGTTTCACAATGGAACACTTAATTATTTTAGAAAATTACAAATAATGTTCATATTTCTAAAGTGCTTGCAATTTCATCAACCCACATATATGTACACATGTGGAGTACTTTTAATTTATGTTATGAAAGAGAGACTATAGAGATACAACTTCTGTCTCCAATTGCAGGCCAATAGATAAGACCTTGACAAGAAAAGAAAGTAATAAAGGGAATAATATGGCTACAGATTCTGTAGTCACTGACCTAGGAAATATTTATTACAGATTGGCTGTATAACAGATGCTATGCTCAATCTGTGAACATAAAGAATCCAGCTACCACTCTGTACTTCTGCACTTAATGTGGGCAGGCACAGTTCAATACACATTTTACCAAGATTGTTTCACTGAATCTTCACAGCAACAATGTGGTACTGGCAAAATTATTATAGATAGTGGGAGATATCACTGAGTGGCTTTTAGATAAACAGGAAAATAGCCACAGAGGGGTAAAATATAAATAACATACTCAGCTCTATGATCTATAAATTCTTTATCCATGAGATTTGGACAATGCTTCCAATATAAGATTACAAATGTTTTAATATATTTTGGTTCTTTTCATTGCCTCTGACTGAATGGTTATAAAATTAAAGAGTGTTCCTGTAAGTGAAATATTTTGTATCTTCTCTTTTTCATTTTTCTCTTTATTGTTCCTTTACCAGGATGAGAGTTCAGAAGTTACATACTTGATTTCCATGTTTATTAAAATTTTGATGCATGTGCATTGTGTATACATATGTGTGTATGTGCATGTATGTATGGAACACAATGAAGGCTCAATAAATGGTGCATAGTATGTATACATGTGCAAGGATATATATATATATATATATATATATATATGCATGTATATATATGTACATATATTTATATATTTCTTCTGATTCAAATGATAGGTATCTCATGAAATCTAATAATGACAAGATATATATCAAAATATGTTTGATTCTATATTTAAATACATAGAGATAAAAAATAACTCTTCCTAGCTTTGTCTTTGATGAGCTCTCTGAAGAAGATAACACATTTCCTGGTTGGGATTTTCTTATCTCTCATCCTCAGTCTTCTGCAAACAATTCATCATCTCAACAAAAGAGTTTCTTATGTTGCAAAATTTAAATTCCCTTTACACATAGAAACACACATGTGTGCACAAGTGACCTAATATACTTGGTTTAAAAGAGAAATAAGCATAGCTGCTAGCATGTTTGTCATAAGATCATCACCAGTTCCACATGTCTCCATGATTAGTCATAGCTATATCTGACTTTGGTAAGGTTGGAAGGGGCAGTGGCCTAGGGTGGCAACTAACAGCAATCTTTTGAGTCAAATGAACCTTGCTAAGAATCTCAGTTTCTCTTAGTTTAAGTTACTTATCCACTATGATTCTATTTTCCTATTTTTATGAGAACATTGAGCTTTTTTGAGACTTAAATAACATAATGTAAGTAAAATGCTAAGTAGACTGCCTGCACATAATGAGGGCTCAATAAATGGTTGCAATTAGGACTTTTATTGACACTATAAAACAGCCTTGCTGATGGTTTTGAGAATCATTAATAGCTACAGGGCAATGCTCACAGTTAATAGTCAGGTCTCTCCCAGGATCAAATGAGACAAATGCACATAAAATACTTCAGTAAGGAGTTGGCACATTTACCAGTCCTTTTCTTCTACCTGCCTTTTAATCTATATCTAAGGGAGAATACAGAATAATGTGTTAATATATCCAAATTTTGAACACAAAATGATCATATTATTTTTATTACAATCATTTCACAGCTGGAATCAAATCTGATATGATGAAATAATAGAAAAATATTCCTTTTCTAAGTTAACATATTTCTTGGATTCAATAAAGGATTATTAAATGATTTACATTGGCTGTTTTAATGATATGAAAGAAGGCATAAAATTCTTTGCTACTCTTTTTAAATCAAAATTTGGTTGGCATGAAGCCAATTTTCCTTGTTGTTTATTGTATTTTAAAACATTTATTTTACAACAGCTAAATGTGGAGGCATTAGTAGGATAAGATATCCTTGATATCTTCTCAAGCATTTCAGTCTTGTACTGTCTTTAAAAATATGATTTTTTTGAATTTTTTCTTATTTTTAGTTTTTGCTGAGTGTTAAACTATTGCAATCTGACATATTTAAAGTCTTTGATCAATTTTTAAAAATCATTATGCTTACAGCATTATGTACCAAAAATAAATAATTGCTAATTGTTTGCATGAGACAAAATCAACTTTAGATTAACATTTCTTATAAAACATGTCAAGTTCTATGTTCCTGAGCTCATTTAGCTATTTTTATTTATCTGTTCATTTTAAAATAATTTAGTTAATGATGTAAAAGAGCCATGCTAATCTGAAGATAAATGCCATAGAAAAACAATGTTAAAAATTGTAATTTTGATTAAGAAAATCCAATATATTTACTTTTACCTCATTATGACAGCTAATAACTAAATGGTCCATAGTTTGTGTACTTTTAATATGCAGATGGGAGATTAGAGGTCTGACAAAGCACTTTTAAACAATAATTTAATAAAAATAATAAACTTTGAAAACACTGGTATATTCTACATCATGCAGTTCATGCTGACAAAGAATAAACTTTAACAGCCTTCAAAACACCCACACACATGCACACATACACATGTTCATTGTTCCATTATTCTATCCATGTTCAAGTTTTAAGAAAACTAATTTGGCCATCAGATGCAAAAAATCAACTAATTAGAAAAGTCCCTGATGCTGAGAAAGATTGAAGGCAGGAGGAGAAGGGGACAATAGAGGATGAGATGGTTGGATGGTATCACCGACTCAGTGGGTTTGAGCTAACTCTGTGAAAGACAAAGAATCTTGGCATGCTGCAGTCCATGGGGATCACAAAGTGTTGGGCATGACTGAATAACTGAACAACAAGAAATATCCCTTAGTATAAAGATGGTGCTAAAGATTCTTGAAAATACCACTTTGCAATCTTTCAATTCGATTTTCTTTATTATCACATATTCAGAGGAGGATGAAACAAGCAATATTTTTTTAAACTAAAGACATGTCTATTTAGCCATGCTTCTTCCCCCTCCTTTTTTGCATATGAACATATAAATAAGTTTTGCAGAATTTTTTGAACTCCTCATTTCTTGCTGAATAAATTAAAAATTGCTCTTTTAATATTCTATCTTACTATTTTCCCTTAAAGTAAAAAACAAATTATGAATTACTAGTGGAAAGATGTATTTAATGAGCATTTTAAAAGTTTAGATTTTTCTTCCTGGCATGTGATATTATGCTGTTCTCTTAGTATAAAATCCTCCAGATATAATATCAAAGAATAGCAGAGAAGTAAGAAGTAGTAGTAAAAACTATGATCTCTATAGCA
Organism: Hydropotes inermis; assembly: GCA_020226075.1. Lineage (NCBI taxonomy): Eukaryota > Metazoa > Chordata > Mammalia > Artiodactyla > Cervidae > Hydropotes > Hydropotes inermis. Next base: position 54,310,549 of record CM035290.1, on the reverse strand, counting down.
ATAATGAAAACATCAAGAGTAGGAATCTAAGAATTTTATCACCAGATTAAACCTTTAGATTTTCCAGCCTGATGGGCTATCTCTAGCCCACATAGATCTCATGGGAAAGATTATGGCATAATACACTTGTCATAATGTTAAGTTTTCAAGCATTTTTTGAAAATACCAACTCAAATTGTTTTGCATAGAAATCTATTGTTTCTTTATAAGCCATGACTTTTTGCTAAAATCTTTAAAAATGCTCTGTAGTTTAAGGCTTTATAATTTGAAAGTGTTCAGAAAGGAGATTTTGTTAAACACATTGGGAAGTAATACAGTTCAATGCCTTAAAACAAATAAATTTTAAGAACTTGCTTTACAACAAGCATTTTGAACTGAAAGTCAATCACTGAAAAATCACTCTTTACCAAGTATTTTTATATTTGTTTGTTCTCCTTTTACCTTTTTTACCACTATTCTTAGTTTGTGGAAGATCCATCAGTCAGTTTCACAGGATCTATCTGAATAGTTCGCAGGAATCTTAGTTCCCAAGGGAATTAACTTGGACATCTGATTGTATGAGATAATTGATGGATTTAGTTGACCTTCTATTTTAACTGATACAGATGAACAGACACTGAAATGATACAGTTAGTGGAGGAGGTGGGGCAGTGAGGAATCCCCCATTTAGAGCTGGAAAAACCTTGCTGTATTTTTTCCCTTATGTGTTTACATGTCTTATAATGTGGAATTCAAACATATGCTTACAATAGATCTTAATATAAAAATATTTGGAACATAAATTTGTATATGAGTTTCATCAAAGTCTTACAAGGAAGAAAGGATATAGCATAAAGCTCACTAGTGGCTGATCTGAAAACAAGAACATTTGATCTTTGTGGGGTTTTTTGTTTGTTTGTTTGTTTTTCTGTGTTGGGTCTTCATTGCGGTGCCAAGGGCTACTCTCTAGCTGTGGTGTGTGGACTTGGTTGCTTTAGTTGTGTGTGGGACCCCAGTGCTCTGAGCAGGGATCTAACCCATGCCCCCTGCACAGGAAGGCAGATTCTTAACCCCTGGAGCTCCAGGGAAGTCCCACAGCATTTGACCTTGATAGATGAACACTCTCTGATTATCCTTCAGCAAAGACACATGGTTGTTGGATCTTTGAGGTGAAATCACACTGGGGCTAGTGTGCACAAAAGTAATAAAGGGGTCTGAGGGACAAAGGTAAAGCCGGGCCAGCACCTGCCTAGATGTTTATTGTTATCATTACTGTATATTTCTGTGTGTGTGCAAGAGACCATAAATACCCCCTGCCCTTAGGAAAGACATCTGGATCATCTCAACATGTTTGGATAGGGTATTATAAATCAGAAATAGAAAAAAAAAATACCTTGGGAGTGTACCTGAGAGTGTTCTCAATAGGCACTCAATACTTACTCAATAAATTGATAAATTCATGAGACTAATTAGTACCCACTTTATTATCTCATTAAAGGTTTAACTCTAATTGGGGCAAGAACACTGCATCCCTCATGTGTAATATCTATTAGGACAATGAATTTGCAACTTTATTTATTAAAATGCTTTGCACATATTAGGAACTCAAATACATACTGAAACTGTTTCACCTAAGTTCCAGCCATGATATTCAAATTTCTACTGGTCTTTTCTTCCTTGATTGTGATTTAGAAAACTTGTAACCAGGGAGGTCTCTAAAACAAATAGGAAATAGAATCTCAACCATTATGAGCAAAATGCCTATTGTGGGCCTGTGTAAATGAACATTTTATTTTTTTCTACAATTAAATGAATGCAAAGTGATTCTTCTCATGCAGAGGTAGAAGAGAGAAACTTGAAAATAAACCACATTCATCGTTCTCATGTTTTATATAAGTTGTCCTGTTCTACCTTGTCATAACAAACTTCACAGATGACTACTAATGAGGTTTATATGCAGCAAATCAAATGAAAGGTGAAAGTGAGCAGGCAATTTTTCCACAGAAGTTTGAATCATATGGAAAATGTATCTTTCCTCTTTTAGAAGCTGCAGCTAACTTCAAGTAATCAATGCATGTGATGAAAAAGTGTTCTGTTTTCTAAAATCATAACAATTTGAAGAATTGGAAATCAATCTACTCAGGAAATGAAAATGATAAGTGAGTAATCTGAATGATAAAAATAGCATTATATTTTCTCTGCAGGACATTTATATAAACATATTCAGTAAAATATTCACCCAAAGCAGAAAGTTACATTGAATGATAAATTGAATTCATATATTAGAGTAAGAAGTAATTTTGTTTATTAATAACATTTTGATCTTATATTCAATATAATGTGATAGCATAATTCTATTTTTCAAGTGTAAGTCTATAATAATCTTTCAGTTAATATTTGATATTTCTCCCATCTTGTCTACTAAAATTAATCATATCTAGACTATAAAACAAAGCCTCTGTGTCCTGAAAAATGTGACTTCCTTTGATTCTATTAGACAGAACAATGGAATAAGATATTTGTTCATAATAAAATGTGCCTAGAATACTATAGGGACAGAATGAACCACGTGTTACTAAAACAGCTTAATAGAGCATCTTATCAGAGCTTCAGCAACCAATGTCTGACCAGCTTAATTTTCTTGGTCTGGCTACAGATTTGAACTGTGAATTGAAATGTCTACATTTCTGATTTTGCTTCTTTACACTCAGTCATAGCCAGAATCAGATTCTGATGTCTGGCTTTGTTCATTTCTGGCTCTTTCTAACAAGTACCCTGACTAATATAGGCTGATATGTTAGAATCCCGGCCTGAAACAATGAGTTTCTTCATATGGCAATGCATGTGCTTCTGGACTTTTTCCATAGCTTGGAATGGCATTTGAATACCACACCTATATTGTTTATTTCTGGGCACCCTTTATGTGATGGCCACTGGTGGTGCCCTACTGAACTCTCTATCAGCCAATAAATCAATGACTTTTCAAGTTATAATTGTAGAAGGAAGCTGGTTAAAATTTCTCTGCAGTAGCTCAAGAGAAGTACTCCTGTGAGGATCCAGAAAGGGTCTTATTACTAACCTCCACTTCGGGCCTTTTCATTTGAAAATGTATTAAGTTGTTCAGAGGCTCTGAGATATGAAAATAATGGTATCCAATGTATAATTCTAAACTGTGGCAATATGAAATTGCAAAATAAATGTTAAGAATAGCAATTAAAATCTGTTATTCCTAAGAAAGCTTTATTTAATCTGCATTATATATCTTTAAGTTAATTTTAGGGTGTGCCTCATTCTAGTGCTGGGCTTCCCAGGTGATGGCAGTGGTAAAGAACCTGACTGCCAATGCAGGAGACATGAAGCATGAGCTCAATCCCTGGGTCAGGAAGATCCTCTGGGGGATGGCACTGCAATCCACACCAGTATTCTTGCCTGGAGAATCCCATGAATAAAGGAGCCTAGCAGGCTACAGCCCACAGGGTCAGATAGAGTCAGACACGACTGAAGCAATTTACCACACAAGCTAGTACTATATGCACAGATTTTGCCCACCTGGCATGTAATCAGTTATGGTTTCCACACTTTTTTGAGTTAGTGTTTAAGTCCAATGTTCTTCCTTAGGCTTAGGGTGAGCTCCCACAATCCTACAGGTGATCTTTTCAATTTCTAATGTAAAGATATCTAAATTCAGGTATCTGGGCTTCCTGGTGGTCTAGTGGTGAAGAAGTTGCCTGCCAATGCAGATCACACAGGTTTGATCCCTTGTCTGGGAAGATCCCATATGCCACGGAGCAACTGAGCCTTGGACCACAACTGCTGACCCTGTGCTCTAGAGCCTAGAAATGGCAACTACTGAAACCAGCACACCCCAGAGCCTTGCTCCACAACAAGGAGAGGCTGACACAATGAGAAGCCCACACATTGCATCTAGAGAGTAGCCCCTGCTTACCACAACTAGAGAAAAGATCACACAGTAACAAAGACCCAGCAAAGCAAGTAGATATTTAAATATATATATATATATATATATATATATATGCAAATCAACCAATGTGATACACTATATTAACAAATTGAAAAAAAAAGATATGATATTCTCAATAGACACAGAAAAAGCTTTGACAAAATTCAGCACCCATTTCTGATTAAAAACTTCAAAAATGAGTATAGAAGGAACTGACTTCAACATAGTAAAGGCCATATATGATAAACCTACAGGAAACATTATTCTCAATAGTAAAAAACTGAAAGCATTCCCCATAAGATTAGGAACAAGTCAAGAGTGTCCACTTTCCCCACTATTATTCAACATAGTTCTGGAAGTCCTAGCTACAGCAATCAGAGAAGAAACAGAAATAAAAGGAATCCAGATTGGAAAAGTAGAAGTAAACCTTTCACTGTTTGCAGATGACATGATACTGTACATAGAAAACCCTAAAGATAATATCAGAAAATTACTAGAGTTAATCAGTAAATCTAGAAAAGTTGCAGAATACAAAATCAATATGCATAAATCACTTGAATTTCTATACACTAGCAATGAAAAATTAGCAAGACAAACTAAAGAATCAATCCCATTCACCACTGCAATAAAAAGTATTAAATATCTAGGAATAAGCTTACCTATGGAGACAAAAGAAATGTACACAGAAAACTATAAGATACTCATGAAATAAATCAAATATGACATAAACAGATGGAGAGATATTCCATGTTCCTGGGTAGAAGGAATCAATATTGTGAAAATGACTATACTACCAAACACAATCTACAGATTCAATGTGAACCCTATCAAATTACCAATGACATTTTTCACAGAACGAGAACAAAAATTTCACAATTCATATGGAAACACAAAAGATCCCTAATAGCCAATGCAGTCTTGAGAAGGAAGAATGGAGCTGGAGAATCTACCTCCCCAACTTCAGATTATACTACAAAGCTACAGTCATCAAGACAGTATGGTACTGGCACAAAAACATAAATGTAGACTAACGGAACAAGATAGAAAGCCCATGCACCTATGGGTATCTTATTTTTGACAAAGGAGGCAAGAAAATACAATGGGGCAAAGACAGCCTCTGCAATAAATGGTGCTAGGATAACTGGACAGCTACATGTAAAAGAATAAATTAGAAAACTTCCTAACACCATACACAAAGATAAACTCAAAATGGATTAAAGACCTAAGTTTAAGACCAGAAACTCTAAAATTTAGAGGAAAACATAGGCAGAACACTCGATGAAATATATCAAAGCAAGATCCTCTATGACTCACTGCCTAGAGTAACAGAAATAAAAACAAAAGTAAGCAAGTGGGACTTGATTAAAGTTAAATGCTTTTGCACAGTAAAGGAAACTATAAGCCAGGTAAAAAGACAACTGTCATAATGGGATAAAATAGCAGCAAATGAAACAACTGAAAAAGGATTAATTTCTAAAATACATAAGCAGGTCATACAACTCAATACAAGAAAAACAAACAGCCCAATCAAAAAGTGGGGGAAAAGGCCTAAACAGACATTTCTCCAAAGAAGACATACAGATGGCTAACAAACACATGAAGAGATGCTCAGCATAGCTCATTATTAGAGAGATGCAAATCAAAACTACAATGAGATATCACCTCACACCAGTCAGAATGGCTATCATCAAAAAGGCTACAAACAATAAATGTTGGTGAGGGTGTGGAGAAAAGCGAATGCTCTTGCCCTGTTGGTAGGAATGTAAATTGATACAGTCACTATGGAAGACCGTATGAAGATCCCTTTAAAAAGTAGGAATAAAACCACCATCTGATTCAGAAATCCCACTCCTAGGCATATACAGTGAGGAAACCAAAATTGAAAAAGATATGTGTATCCCATTGTTCATTGCAGCATTATTTACAATAGCTAGAACATGAAAACAACCTAAATGTCCATCAACAGATGAATGGATAAAGATGTTGCAGTACATATACACAATGGAATATTCAGTTCAGTTCAGTTCAGTTCAGTTGCTGAGCCATGTCTGACTCTTTGCAACTGTGCAGCACTGCCAGGTCTCCCTGTCCATCACCAACTCCCAGAGTCCACCCAAACCCATGTCCATTGAGTCAGTGATGCCATCCAACCATCTCATCCTCTGTTGTCCCCTTCTCCTCCTGCCCTCAATCTTTCCCAGCATCAGGGTATTTTCCAATGAGTCAGCTGTTTGCACCAGGTGGCCAAAGTATTGGGGTTTCAGCTTCAACATCAGTCCTTCCAATTACTCGGAGAGGGTGAGATGTATGAAAAGAGTAACATGGAAACTTATGTTACCACATGTAAAATAGATAGCCAAATGGGAATTTGTTGTATGGCTCAGGAAACTCAAACAGGGAGTCTGTATCAACGTAGAGGGGTGAGTTGGGTAGGGAGGTGAGGGGGAGGTTCAAAAGGCATGAGATATATGTATACCTATGGCTGACTCATGCTGAGGTTTGACAGAAAACAGCAAAATGCTGTAAAGTATTTACCCTTCAATAAAAAATAAATAATTTTTAAAAATGAAAAAGAATAAACCCAGGTATGTAGGAAATTAATGTATCCTTCAATCACCACAGTATATATGCAATCTTAGTCAATGATCTGTCAATTGTGTTACTCATAATCCACTGTAAGTATGGAAAAATGGCATTTATTTATAGAAAAATTCACAAGAATACTTTGATTAAATTGTTCAGTAACTCCAGAAAATTGTACTCTAATCATATCTTATTTCACAATAGCATTTAAAACCAAGGAAATGTTACTCCTATTTCCTCCAATATCACTTGTCTTGTCTCTTTACATGTTAGTCACATAAACGTTCTGCTGATTCTCAAACAGAATTTGGGCATTCAGGCCATCATACCATTATTCTTCCCAGTTCTGAAATATTCATCTACTTTCTGCTAATCTGGAAATTTTCTGGTAGTCTTCCTAAAAGATTATCTGTGCCTTTTCTCAGAATTTATCTAATTCCCAGGAAAATTTACTTTACTTTAAATTCTTCCAATTTAGTTCATAGTTACATACATTTAAACCCACATCATGTCAAATTAGAGTTATACAACCATTTTCTCTGTTGTACAGTGAACTCCAGAAGGGCATAGATTTTTGCTTCACTAATCTTCATAGTTTTAAAATATAGCACCCAGACCAAACATTGTTTAATATCAAAATTACTGTATCAATTTCAACCATCTTCTCAGAAAGTAATCATTCAGGTTTTTTAGGTTGCTTGTATTACCATTTCCTCACATTGGTAAAGTTCTTTGGAACAGAGTGGCTCCAGACTGTTACAGAGCACTGACTTTGAGCTCCCTGCATCTTATTTCAAATTTCCATATTGATGTGTGGCAGAAACCAACACATATTGTAAACCAATTATCCTCCAATTAAAAATAAATTATTTTACTCTGTACAATAGGCTCTAGGTTCATCCACCTCATTAGTAGTGACTCAAATGTGCTCTTTTTTATCAATGAGTAATATTCCATTGTATATGTGTACCACAGCTTCTTTATCCATTCATCTGTCTATAGGCATTTAGGTTGTTTGCATGCTCTACCACTTTAAATAGTGCTGCCATGAATTTTGGGTTCAGGTGTCTTTTTCAATTTAGGTTTCCTCAGTGTATGGGGCTCTGTGACAATATCTAAAAGGATGGGATGGGGAGGGAGGTTCGAGGGAGGTTTGGGAGGAAGAGAATATGAGTGTACCTATGGCTGATTCCGGTTGATGTTTGACAGTAAATGAGTAAATTCTGTAAAGCAATTATACTTCAACTAAAAAGTTGAGTGACAATAAAAATAAATCATTTATATATAAACAATTATATATAAATGTGTATATATAAGATTCTTTTCTGGAGAATCTCATGGACAGAAGAGCCTGGTGGGCTATGTAGCCCATGGGATCAAAAAGAGTCAAACATGACCAAGTGACTCACATACACATACAGAGTGGCTCTAAAATAAAATTGCCTGAATTTAAACTTCAACTCCAATTTTACTGGCTATGCAATTCCCAGAAACTTAGTTATATGTCTCTGTACCTGTCCCTCATCTTTTTTCACAACTATTTTTGTTGAGATATAATTCACATATAAAACCATGCAAATCTGAGGTATACAACTTATTGATGTGATACATTTATATATTGCATTATAATTGTCATGTCTTATCACATCATCATCATCATCTTTTTCTGTAGTGGGAACAATTAAGATCTAGTCTTTTAACCACTTTAAAGTTTATAATGCAGTATTGTTGTCTACTATATATACACTATAGTGTTAGTTGCTTAGTCATGTCTGATTCTTAGGGACCCTATGGACTCTAGACAGCCAGACTCTTCTATCTTGGAATTTTCCAGGCAAGAATATTGGAGTGGGTAGCCATTCCTTTCTCTACTGTACATTATATCTCCAGAAATTATTTATCTAGTGATCAAAAGCTTGTAACCTTATACAACATGTCCCCAATTTTCCTATCCTCCAGCTCTTGATAGCCATCTTCCTATTCGCTGTTCCTCTGAGTTCACTTTAGATTTCATATATATTATATGGTATTATACGTTACTTAGCTTTCTCTGTCTGACTTATCTCACTTAGCATAATGCCCTGAAGAAGTGTTACTTTGTTGAAAAAGGCAGACTTTTCTTCTTTCTCAGGGCTGAATAATATTCATATATTATTCATATAACATACATACATATATGTACACTACTTTTTATCCACTGATAAATATTTAGGCCATTTAAATATTTGGCTATTGTGCATAATGCTGCAATAAACATGGGAATGAATATATCTTGTCAGTATTCTGTTTTCATTTCCTTTGGATATATACCCAGAAGCAAGATAGGTGGACAATTTTTTGGTTCTCTTTATAAGGGGGGGGGGATAAATACTGTTTTTCATAGTTGGTAAACCAATCGAGGGCTTCCCTGTTGGCTCAGTGGGAAAGAACCCACCTGCCAATGCAGGAGACATGGGTTCAATCCATGGATCAGGAAGATCCCCCCTAGTAAGAAGTGACAACCCGCTCCAGTATTCTTGTGTAGGGGATCCCATGGACAGAGTAGCCTGGTGACCTACAGGCCATGGAGTCACAGAAGTGTCAGATATGACTTAGAGACTAAACAACAAAACCAATTTGACGGAATTCCTAGTGACAGGTACAGTGATTTTCTTTTCTCCACATCCTAATCAAACTCATCTCTTGACTTTTTAATCATAACCATTCTCACAGGTGTGAGATAATATTTCTTTGTTGTTTTAATTAGTGTTTTCCTGAGTAACATTAATGTTGAGCATCTTTTCATAAACTTATTAGCTAGCTGGATATCTCCTTTGGAAAAATGCCTATTTAGTTAATTTGTCTCCCTCTTTAACTAGATATGCCATTGTTGTTATTGAGTGGCATGAGTTCTTGATAGATTTTGTATATTAACTCTTTATCTGATATACGGTTTTAAATAATTTCTTCCATTTTATACATTGTCTTTTTATTTTTACTGTTTGTCTTTTTTCCTGTACAGAAGTATTTAGTTATATTTAGTCCCACTTAATGATTTTTGCTTTTTTGCTTGTGCTTTTAGTGACCCATCTCAAAAAAAAAAAAAAAAAAAAATTACTAAGACCAAAATCAAGGAATTTCTTCCCTTTATTTTCATCTGGGAATCTTATCCTATTAGGTAAAAATGTTTAAGTCTTTAATCCACTTAGAGTTAATTTATTTGAGTGGTATAAGAAAAGGGTCTACTTCATTTCTCTGTAAGTGGTCATCCGGTTTTCTCTACACCATTTGTTAAAGAGACTATTCTTTTCCCATTGAATATTCTTGACTTGGTTTTCAAATATTAACCAATCATCAGTGATGAGGGCAGGGGAGAGTATTTCTGGACTTTCTATTCTGTTGCATTGGTCTAAAGTGTGTTTATTTTTTTAAATTAAGTTTTATTTATTTAATTTTAGTCTGTGCTGGGTTTTTGTTGCTGTGCAGGCTTTCTCAAGTTGCAGAGATGAAGGGCTACTCTTTTTTCTGGTGCAAGAGCTTCTCATTGTGGTGGCTTCCCTTGTTGTGGAGCATGGGCTGTAGTGCAAGTGGACTTCAGTAGCTGCAGCACATGGACTCAGTAATAGAGGCTCCTGGGCTCTAGAGCACAGGCTCAATAGTTGTGGTGCATGGGCTTAACTGTGCTGTGGCATCATGTGATATATTCCCAAATCAGGGATTGAACCCAGGTCTCCTGCATTGGCAGGCAGATTCTTTACCACTGAGCCACCAGGGAAGTTCTATGCATTTATTTTTTATGTCAGTACTATATTCTTTAATTACTATAGCTTTATAGTAAAGCTTGAAATCAAGAAAAGCAATATCTCTAATTTTCTTCTTTCTCAGTATTGCTTTTGGCTATCTGGAGTCTCTTAGAGTTCCATAAAAATTTTAGGATAAATTTCTATTTCTGCAAAAAAATTTGATTGAAATGTTTGCAGGATAATATTGAATCTAGAGATGGCTTTGTGTAGTGTAGAAATGTTACTAATATTAATTTTTCTGATCCATGAACATGAAATATCTTTCTGTTAAGTTGTATCTTTTTCATGTTCTTTCATCAATATCTTGCAATTTTCACCTCCTTGCTTAACTTTATTCTAAAAACTTTGTTTTTGTGTTTGATACATTTTTAAATCAGATTAGTTTCTTTCTTTCCTTTTTTTCAGAAGTTGTGTTAGTCTGTAGAAACACAACTAATTTCTCTGTTGATTTAATATCCTGCAACTTTGATTTTTTTTTTATTAGAGTCAATAGTATTTTTGGTTGACTATTTAGGATTTTCTATATATAAAACCCTATCATCTGCAAATAATGACAATTTTGCTTTTTTTTTTTTTCAACTTTGGTTGCATTTTATTTCTTTGTATTGTCTAATTGCTCCAGCTAGAACTTCCACTACTATGTTGAATAAAAGTGATGAGAGTAGGCCTCCTTGTCTTATTCCTGAGCGTGGAGGAAAGCTTTCAATTTCTTACCATTGAGTAATATGTTAGGTGTGAATTTGTCGTATGCAGTCTTTATTATGCTGATTTATGTTCCTTTTATACACATCTACTGAGAGGATTTTTTGCTTTTCATGGAAAAATGTGTTTTCATGATCTATTTTTGCTTTTGTTAAGATTATCATGTGATTTTTTATTTTTCACTTATTGCAGTGGTATGTATTAGCTTGCATATATTGATGCTTATTTGAATCCAAGGTATGAATTTTACTTGATCACAGTATACAATCCTTATAATATGTTGGATTTTTCATAGCTTGATGAAAAATTTTGCATCTCTACTCATTTGAGAGATTGGACTCTAGTTTAATTTTCTTTTCTTTCTTTCTTTCTTTTTTTTTTTTTCTTGCAGTGGCCTATCTGGCTTTGGTATCAGTAAAATTGGACAGACTGCTGTTGAAGCTGAAACTCCAATACTTTGGCTACCTGATGCGAAGAGCTGATTCATCTGAAAAGACCCTAATGCTGGGAAAGATTGAGGGCATGAGGAGAAGGGGACAACAGAGGATGAGATGGTTGGATGGCATCACCAACTGGATGGACATGGGTTTGGGTGGACTCTGGGAGTTGGTGATGGACAGGGAGGTCTGGTGTGCTGCAGTTCATGGGGTTTCAAAGAGTCGGACATGACTGAGTGACTGAACTGAACTGAATGCTGGGTTTCTTAAATGTTGGACTGCATTCTCTATTCTTTCATTTTTTTTGGAAAAAAATATTTTGAAGGATTCTCATTAAGTCTTCTTTAAATGTTTGGTAGAAGTTGGCAGATAAGCCATCTGGTTCTGGGACTTTCTGTGGTGGGATTTTTGATTCCCAATCCAACTTTATTTCTCATTGGAACCATCTCTCTCTCTCTCTCTCTTTATTTAACATTTATTGATTCACATTAAATTTCTATCCAATAATATTAACATATCTGTGGTACAGTGTCAAATCTCTTGATTTAAAATTCCATGATAAAATATTTTACAGCTTACTTATAACTTAGAAAGCTACTTCTTGGTGTGCATGACACCATTTATATAACTGAGCAATTGAACTTAATGATTCAATTTAATGATGAACTTAATGATTCAGTGTCAATGTTCACTTTTAGCAATTTAATTAAGCATCTTTGATCTTTCATTTTTAATTTTCTTATTGAAGGATAATAGCTTTACAGAATTTTGTTGTTTTCTGCCAAACCTCAACATTAATTAGGCATAGGTATACATATATCCCCTCTCTTTGGAAATTCCCTCCCATCTTCCTCTCCATTCTACTGCCCCCCCCCCCACCAGGCCCCTGTTTGAGTTTCTTAGCCATATAGCAAATTCCTGTTGACTGTCTATTTTACATATGGTAATGTAAGTTTCCATGTTACTCTTTCCATACATCTCACCCTCTTCTCTCTTCTTTCCGTATCCTCAAGTCTATTCTCTATGTCTGTTTTTCCATTTCTGCCCTGTAAGTAAATTCTTCAATATCATTTTTCTAGATTCCATATATATGCATTAGAATGTGTTATACATCTTTCTCTTTCTGATTTATTTCATTCTGTGTAATAGGTTCTAGGTTCATTCACCTCATTAGAACTGACTCAAACCCATTCCTTTTCATGGCTGAGTAATATTCCATAGTGTATATGTACTATAACTTCTTTATCCATTCATCCATGGACATCTAGGCTGCTTCCATGTTCTAGCTATTGTAAATAGTGCTGCAATGAACAAAGGGATATGTGTGTCTCTTTCAGTTTTGGTTTCCTCAGGGCATATGCCTAGGAGTGGGATTGCTGGGTCATATGGTGGTTTTATGCCTAGTTTTTTTAAGGAATCTCCATACCATCTTCTATAGTGACTGAATCAATTTACACTCCCACCAACAGTGCAAGAGCATTCCCTTGAACCATGTCTCTTTAATATACTTTTATATTATTATCTGACTCTTTCCTGGTCTCCTCCCACCTCATAGAGATAGAGAACCCAATTCAGTACTCTAGATACTGCTGGAAAGAAACTGGATACTCCAGCAAAATCTCAAACTGGTTGGGTGGTGGGGCACTTACTCACTGTTCCTCTCCACTGTAGGAAATGTCACTACTCTCTCTGATAGTTCAGTCACTTGCACTGTTGCCTTGGAGAAAGGCCAATACCACAAAGTTCTGAGTTCTTCTGCTATGCTATAATTGTATTTTTTTTTTCTTTTATCCCAATCTCTTCCAGAAGGCTGCACTTTGCAGTTTCTCTCTGGTCTTTGTGCATATCCTCTCCAGGATTTTTTCCAATTATGCAGACAGGGATTGGGGCAGATTTGCTCTGCCATTGATTTCACTGCCTGAAGAAAGGTCTATGTGCTCAACACCAGATACACAGGTGCAAGGTTACTCTCAGGCCCCTTGATATATAATGTTGGATCCCACAACTCCCACAAAGGCACTTTTCTTCATGGAACTAAAAGGAGAAATGTCTTTGGCCACCATGACAATGACTTCACTCCATATGTATCATATCTTAAATAGAATCAATGAATAACATTCACTAGATAGAACTTTAGTGAAGATCCAACAATTTAACTAATGTAAAGCTCCAACATAAGATTTTACAAATAGTAGACTATCAGTTAACATTAATTATTTTACTAATAAATACTTTTATTGGTAGTAATAAGATGTCATGATTTTTTTAATTTATTTTATTTATTTTTTATTTATTTATTTTGGAGGAAAATTACTTTACAATATTGTATTGGTTTTGCTATATATTGACATGAATCAGCCACTGGTGTACATGTGTTCCCCATCCTAAATCCCCCTCCCACCACCTTCCCTATCCCTTTGGGTCATCCCAGTGCACCAGCCTGGAGTACCCTGCATCATGCATTGAACCTGGACTGGTGATGCATTGCATATATGATAATATACATGTCTCAATGACATTCTCCCAAACCATCCCCCCCCCACCCTCTCCCACAGAGTCCAAAACACTGTTCTATACATCTCTGTCTCTTTTGCTGTCTTGCAAACAGGGTTATCATTATCATTTTACTAAATTCCATATACATGCATTGGTATATTTTATTGGTCTTTATCTTTCTTGCTTACTTCACTTTAGATAATAGGCCACAGTTTCATCCACCTCATTATAACTGATTCAAATGTATTCTTTTTAATGGCTGAGTAATATTCCATTGTGTGTATGTACCACAGCTTTCTTATCCATTCATCTACTGATGGACATCTAGGTTGCTTCCATAGGCTGGCTCTTATAAACAGTGTTGTGATGAACATTGGGGTACATATGTTGCTTGCAATTCTAGTTTCCTTGGTGTGTATGCCCAGCAGTGGGATTGCTGGGTCATGTGACATTTATATTTCCAGTTTTTAAAGGAATCTCCACACTGTTCTCCATAATGACTGTACTAGTTTGCATTCCTGCCAAAAGTATAACAGGGTTCCCTTTTCTCCACACCCTCTCCAGCATTTATTGCTTATAGACTTTTGGATAGTAGCCATTCTCACTGGCATGAAATGGTACCTCATTGTGGTTTTGACTTGCATTTCTCTAATAATGAGTGATGTTGAGCATCTTTTCATGTGTTTGTTAGCCATCTGTATGTCTTCTTTGGAGAAATGTTTTTTAGTCCTTTGGCCCATTTTTTTGATTGGGTCATTTATTTTTCTGGAACTGAGCTGCAGAAGTTGCTTGTATATTTTTGAGATTAATTCTTTGTCAGTTGTTTCATTTGCTATCATTTTCTCCCATTCTGAAGGCTGTCTTTTCACCTTGTTTATAGTTTCGTTTGTTGTGCAAAACCTTTTAATTTTAATTAGGTCCCATTTGTTTATTTTTGCTTTTATTTCCAATATTCTGGGAAGTGGGTCATAGAGGATCCTACTGGGATTTATGTCGGAGAGTGTTTTGCCTATGTTTTCCTCTAGGAGTTTTATAGTGTCTGGTCTTACATTTAGATCTTTAATCCATTTTGAGTTTATTTTTGTGTATGGTGTTAGAAAGTGTTCTAGTTTCATTTTATTACAAGTCATTGACCAGTTTTTCCAGCACCACTTGTTAAAGAGATTGTCTTTTCTCCATTTTATATTCTTGCCTCCTTTGTCAAAGATAAGGTGTCCATAGGTGCCTGAGTTTATCACTGGGCTTTCTATTTTGTTCCATTGATCTATATTTCTGTCTTTGTGCTAGTACCATACTGTCTTGATGACTGTGGCTTTGTAGTAGAGCCTGAATTCAGGCAGGTTGAGTCCTCCAGTTTCATTCTTCTCTCTCAAGATTGCTTTGGCTATTCAAAGTTTTTTGTATTTCCATACAAATTGTGAAATTATTTGTTCTAGTCCTCTGAAAAATACCATTGGTAGTGTGACAGGGGTTGCACTGAATCTATAGATTGCTTTGGGTACTATACTCATTTTCACTATATTGATTCATCTGATCCATGAACACGGTATTTTTCTCCATCTATTTGTGTCATCTTTGATTTCTTTCACCAGTGTTTTATAGTTTTCTATATATGGGTCTTTTGTTTATTTAGGTAGATATATTCCTAAGTATTTTATTCTTTTCATTGCAATGTTGAATGGAATCATTTCCTTAATTTCTCTTTCTGTTTTGTCATTGTTAGTGCATAGGAATGCAAGGGATTTCTGTGTGTTAGTTTTATATCCTGCAACTTTATTATATTCATTGATTAATGTAGTAATTTTCTGCTGGAGTCTTAAGGGTTTTCTATGTAGAGGATCACGTCATCTGCAAACAGTGAGAGTTTTAATTCTTCTTTTCCAAAGTGGATTCTTTTTAGTTCTTTTTCTGCTCTGATTGCTGTGGCCAAAACTTCCAAAACTATGTTAAATAGTAGTGGTGAGAGTGGGCACCCTTGCTTGTTCCTGACTTTAGGTGAAATGCTATCAATTTTTTGCCATTGAGGATAATTTTTGCTGTGGGTTTGTCATATATAGATTTTACTATGCTGAGGTATGTTCCTTCTATTCCTGCTTTCTGGAGGGTTTTTATCATAAATGGATCCTGAATATTTTCAAAGGCTTTCTCTGCATCTATTGAGATGACATGGTTTTTATCTTTCAATTTGTTAATGTGGTGTATTACATTGATTGACTTGTGGATATTGAAGAATCCTTGCATCCCTGGGATAAAGCCTACTTAGCCATGATGCATGATCTTTTTAATATGTTGTTGGATTCTGTTTGCTAGAATTTTGTTAAGTATTTTTGCATCTATGTTCATCAACAATATTGGCCTGTAGTTTTCTTTTTTTGTGGCATCTTTGTCAGGTTTTGGGATTAGGGTGATCATGGCCTCATAGATTGAGTTTGGAATTTTACCTTCCTATGCAATTTTCTGTAAAAGTTTGAGTAGAGTAGGTGTTATCTCTTTCCTAAATCTTTGGTAGAATTCAGCTGTGAAGCTGTCTGGTCCCGGGCTTTTGTTTGCTAGAAGATTTTTGATTGCAGTTTCAATTTCGGTGCTTATGATAGGTCTGTTAAGATTTTCCATTTCTTCCCGGTTCAGTTTTGGAAAGTTGTACTTTTCTAAAAATTTGTCCATTTCTTCCAAGTTGTACATTTTATTGGCATGTAGTTGCTGATAGTAGTATCTTATGATCCTTTGTATTTCTCTGTTGTCTGTTGTGATTTCTCCATTTTCATTTCTAATTTTGTTGATTTGATTTTTCTCCCTTTGTTTCTTGATGAGTCTGGCTAATGGCTTGTCCATTTTATTTAGCTTCTCAAAGAACCAGGTTTTGACTTTGTTGATTTTGGCTACTGTCTCTTTTGTTTCTTTTGCATTTATTTTTGCCTTAATTTTTAAGATTTGTTTCTTTCTACTAACCCTGGGGTTCTTCATTTCTTCTTTTTCTAGTTGTTTTAGGTGTAGAGTTATGTTATTTATTTAACTTTTTTCTTGTTTCTTGAGGTAAGCCTGTATTGCTGCGAATCTTCCCCTTAGCACTGATTTTACAGTGCCCCATAGGTTTTGAGTTGGTGTGTTTTCATTTTCATTTGTTTCTATGCATATTTTGATTTCTTTTTTTATTTCTTCTGTGATTTGTTTGTTACTCAGCAGCATGTTGTTCAGCCTCCATATGTTGGAATTTTTAATAGTTTTTTCTCATGTAATTGACATCTACTCTTTTTGCATTGTGATCAGAAAAGATGCTTGGAATGATTTAATTTTTTTTTTTTTTTATTTTACCAAGGCTAGATTTATGGCCCAGGATGTAATCTATCCTGGAGAAGCTTCCATGTGCACTTGAGAAAAAGGTGAAATTCATTGTTTTGGGGTGAAATGTCCTATAGATATCAATTTGGTCTAACTGATTTATTGCATCATTTAAAGTATGTGTTCCCTTGTTAATTTTCTGTTTAGTTGACCTATCCATAGGTGTGAGTGGGGCATTGAAGTCTCCCACTATTATTGTGTTATTATTAATTTCCCCTTTCATCCTCGTTAGCCTTTTTCTTACATATTCCGTTGCTCCTATTTTGGGTGCATTTATATTTATAATTGTTATATCTTCTTGGATTGATCCTTTGATTATTATGTAGTGTCCTTTTTTGTCTCTATTCACAGCCTTTGTTTTAAAGTCTATTTTATTTGATATAAGTATTGCTACTCTTGCTTTATTTTGGTCTCTATTTGCATGGACTATCTTTTTCCAGCCCTTCTCTTTCAGTCTATGTGAAGACTGAAAGTCACAAGGGACATTATGCATCCCTTGTTTTGAGGTGGGTTTCTTGTAAACAACATATATAGAGGTCTTGTTTTTGTATCGATTCAACCAGTCTTTGTCTTTTGGTTGGGGCATTAAACCCATTTACATTTAAGGTAATTATTGATAGGTATGATCCCGTTGCCATTTACTTTGTTGTTTTGGGTACACATTTATACACCCTTTCTGTGTTTCCTATCTAGAGAAGATTCTTTAGCATTTGTTGGAAAGCTGGTTTGGTGTTGCTGAATTCTCTCAGCTTTTACTTGTCTGTAAAGCTTTTTATTTCTCCTTCATACTTGAATGAGATCCTTGCTGGGTACAGTAATCTGGGCTGTAGTTTTTTTTTTTTTTTTTTTAATTCATCACCTTAAGTATGTCTTGCCATTCCCTTCTGGCCTGAAGACTTTGTATTGAAAGATCAGCTCTTATCCTTATGGGAATCCCCTTGTGTGTTATTTGTTGCTTTTCCCTTCCTGCTATTTGTTCTTTGTGTTTGACCTTTGTTAATTTGATTAATATATGTCTTGGGGTGTTTTTCCTTGGGTTTATCCTGTTTTGGACTCTCTGGGTTTGTTGGACTTCGCTGACTATTTCCTTCCCCATTTTAGGGAAGTTTTCACTATTATCTCCTCAAGTATTTTCTCATGGCCTTTCTTTTTGTCTTCTTCTTATGAGACTCCTATGATTCTAATGTTGGGGCATTTAACATTGTCCCAGAGGTCTCTGAGGTTGTCCTCATTTCTTTTAATTCTATTTTCTTGTTTCCTCTCTGATTCATTTATTTCTATCATTCTATTTCTACCTCACTAATCCTATCTTCTTTCTTCATTATTCTACTATTGGTTCCCTCCAGAGGTTTTTTTTTTTTTTTTTCTCATTTATTGCATTATTCATTATATATTGACACTTTTTTATTTCTTCTTGGTTCTTGTTAAACATTTCTTGCATCTTCTCGATCCTTGTCTCCAGGCTGTTTATCTGTAACTCCATTTTGTTTTCAAGATTTTGGATCATTTTCACTATCATTATTCTGAATTCTTCATCAGGCAGATTCCCTATCTTTTCCTCTTTTGTTTAGTTTGGTAGGCATTTGTCTTGTTCTTTTACCTGCTGGGTATTTCTCTGCCTTTTCATCTTGTTTATATTGCTGTGTTTGGGGTGACCTTTCTGTATTCTAGAAGTTTGTGATTTCTCATTATTGTTGAAATTCTTCACTGTGGATGGGGTTAGACGTGTGGCTTGTCAAGGTTTCCTGGTTAAGGAAGCTTGTTTCAGTGCTCTGGTGGAGTGAAGCTGGATTTCTTCTCTCTGAAGTGCACTGATCTGTCCAATAATGAGTTTTCAGATGTCAATGGGTTTGGTGTGACTTTGTGCAGCCTGTATATTGAAGCTCAAGGTTATGTCCTGTGTTGATGGAGAATTTGCATGGCATGTCTTTCTCTGGAACTTGTTGGTCCTTGGGTAGTGCTTGATTTCAGTGTAGGTATGGACGCATTTGATGAGCTCCTATTGATTAATGTTCCCTGGAGTCAAGAGTTCTCTGGTGTTCTCAGGATTTGAACTTAAGCCTCCTGCCTCTGGTTTTCAGTCTTATTCTTACAGTAGCCTCTAGACTTCTCCATCTATACAGCACAAATGATAAAACACCTAGGTTAATGATGAAATGTTTCTCCACAGTGAGCGACACCCAGAAGGTACACAGAGTTACATGGAGAAGAGAAGAGGGAGGAGGGAGATAGAGGTGACCAGGAGGAGAAGAGGGGGAATCAAAAGGGGAGAGAACAAGCTAGCCAGTAATTGTTTCCTATGTGCTTTCCACAGTCTGTATTCCTCAGAGATGTTCATGGAGTTACACAAAGAGAAAACGGAGGAAGAAGACAGATGTGGCCAGGAGGATAAAGGGGGGAATCAAAAGGAGAGAGACTGATCCAGCCAGTAATCAGTTTCCTAAGTGTTCTTCAATGTCTGGAACATACAAAGAGATTCACAGAGTTGGGTAGAGAAGAGAAGGAGGGAAGGAGGAGACAGAGGTGACTTGGTGGAGAAAAAGGAGAGTCCAAAGGGGAAGAGAGCAATCCAGCCAGAAATCTCACTCCCAAGTAAGAATGGGTACTAAAGATTGGATTCTTAAAGGTACAAAATTGATAACAAGCACCAGAAAGCAAAGATTAAAAATCTAGAACAGAGGTTAGATTGTCAAATATACAATATTAAAGAAAAAGTCACAAAAATTACAGTAGCCTCTAGACTTCTCCATCTATACAGCACCACACCTACATTAATGATGAAATGTTTCTTCACAGTGAGTGACACCCAGAAGGTACACAGAATTTGCTTTATATATATGAAGTTTGCTTTTAAAATAGGGTCTTTTTTTTTGCAAAGTAATAGTAGGTTATCAAAATGAAAATTAAAGGAGTAATTCAGGACTTAAAAATAAAAATAATAAAAAAATTTTAAATGATGATAGTAAAAATATATCTAAGACTTTCTCTGGTGTTGTTATAGTGTGGGGTCAGTTCATTTTCAGATAGTTCCTTGATCTGGCTTACACTTCTCAAGATCTATTGGCCCCTTCCTGTGTAGTCGGTGCTAACTGCAGGATTTTAATCTATTGCACCTGTCACTTCCAAAGTGGTTCCCTCTGTTTATTTTAGCTTCCTCTGTTTGCTGACCTCTTCGTCAATTTCCGCCCTGAAACAAGGGGGCGGTGGTGGTGGTGTCTTTTTCAGGCTCACTTGTTCAGTCATGCTGTGGGGAGGGAGGGACACTGCAAACACGTATCACTAGCGTGTGTGGAGAGCACGCGCAGTGTCTCAGCTGCACCGGGTTTGCCCCCGCTCACGGTGTATGAGCTTTCCTAGTCTACACTGTTCAGGCTCTAGGTTGCTCTGCTGGGAACTGTCTGAGGGGGGCCCTGGGTTGAGTGCCCTTCCCAGGACTAAGTCTCTCATGTTCAGGTTCTCTGGTACTCCACAAAGGTGCAGACTTGATTGGGCCTGCGTTTTGTGCCCTTCCCCGGTCGGAGCAGATCAGATGACCAGGTGCTTGGCGAGCGCAGTTGCCCCCAGCCTCCCCCATCCCAGCTGCTCAGTTTTCTGGGTGTACTACTGGCGTGACTTCTCAGGTGCCCTGTGTCTCTTCTGGGGAGCTGATCTCTGGCTGCAACCCTCCTGGAAGATGTCAACCATCTGGAATCCCAAGAAGTCTTGGTTAGCAAGGAAGCCTGCTTGCAGTTTGGTAGATGATGCCTCTCTGGGGCCACCTTCTGGCTCTGGCTGCCTTCGCCTGCTTGTCTCCAGTGGGAGATGGGCCAGTCTGCAGCTGGCTATCTCTGCTCAGTTCTTTGTTCTGTGAGTGGGCCTGGCGGTGTCTTATGTTAGGGCTTTTCTCGGGGTAGCTATCCAACAGTCTGGGTTACATCTCTAGTTAGTTCCCTCATATTGCCCTCAGGGTATTCAGGCCTGGTCCTTACCCTAAGTAATGCAGGTTGTGTCTCCCTGTCCAGTCCCTGCTTGCTAGTGGCAGATACAAGCGTCTGCACTACTTCTCCACTGGGAGTTGTCTTTAAGCATGTAATCTGTGGGTTTTAATTATTTATTTATTTATCCTCTCTGTTATGTTGCCCTCTGAGGTTCCAAGACTTGCCACAGATTCGTTGGTGAGAGTGTTTCCTGGTGTTTGGAAACCTCTCTTTTTAGACACTCTTCCCAGGATGGATCTCTGTCCCTCCCTCTTTTGTCTCTCTTTTTATCTTGGCTGATTCATATCACTGTATGGCAAAAACCACTACAATATTGTAAAGTAATTAGCCTCCAACTAATAAAAATAAATGGAAAAAAAAAGAATAATCTCAAGTTTAGATTTAAGACAGAATCTGATATTTGTCCCTGATCCCCAATTTGTCAAGAGTGACGTATTCTTTAAGAGTTTCTGATAAATAAAAAACAGAAATGTAAATGTAAAAAAAAAAAAGGACAATGGGCTGCCTTTCTGGGTGCCTGATGTCCTCTGCCAGAATTCAGAAATTGTTTTGTGGAATTTGCTCAGCGTTCAAATGTGCTTTTGATGAATTTGTGGGGGAGAAAGTGGTCTCCCCATCCTATTTCTCTGCCATCTTCCCTAAAACTCTTCTATTCTGATAATTTTAAAATAACCTGCTAAACTCATCCATTTGTTCCCAGTAAACTTGCATAAAATTTTATGACTATCAGGATAGAATCATAGACCACTTACATTTTGAAATATCATACAAATATAGACCCTAGTTTCAACAGAAGAAAAGAAAAGCTAATATGAAATGTAAGTGTGGTATGTAATTTTAATTAGGATACAGTTTTGAAGGACAATCATTTTCTATATTATTTGTCCCAAATTTGTCAATGTTTCATAATAGAAAGAGTGTATCTTCAACTAAAAAGTTTGCTTCTATTCTGCATCTTGTCATGCTTTGTGTGATGAACTTTCTGAATAGCTCAATTATTTTCCAAATTTATTTTACCTAAAAATCAAAGCCTCTAGAGTTAATCTTCACTCTTTTTCCTTAGTGTTTCTTATTTGGTATATATTTTTGGTGACTGTTCATAGCTATAATTTTATGGTGTTTATTATCATGAAAATAAGCCTCAAGAGATAAGCAAAGTGAAATAACATTTAGAAGTGATTTTTGCTCTATTATGAGAAACTAGAAGCAAAACGATTTCCACAGTCCTTTAAAGAAACAGTAAACTTCCTCATATGCATGATACAAACTTTACACAAATTTGTTAAAATTTGTTAAAATAAAATCTGTTAAAAATAATAATCAGATTTGTGTGGCCTTTTAAATGTATACAAAAATCCCATTTAAAAACATATACTTTCATTCAAACTCAAAGAATTTACTTCTAGTAAACTTCCATAAAAGCATATTCCAAAGAATAATTATTTTCATGCAGAAGGAAAGTAATCCCAAGTAAAATTACCTTAAAATAGGAATGGAAATGTAAATATCTGGGCAAACTAAAGTGAATACTCCTGTGTATGTTACTACTAAGAATACCATTATATGTACAAGATGTACATATGTACAAAAATGTATGTATACATAAAATATGACAAAAATCCACAAAAATTGAGTATGAAAATAAACTTAAGTTGTTGTAAGCTCATTAATTTGTCCACAAAGTATAAAGATACTAATAATTAATAAAATCCAGGAAGT
The DNA here is from genome assembly GCA_020226075.1 of Hydropotes inermis. Classification (NCBI taxonomy): domain Eukaryota; kingdom Metazoa; phylum Chordata; class Mammalia; order Artiodactyla; family Cervidae; genus Hydropotes; species Hydropotes inermis. The sequence goes on along the minus strand of CM035290.1, from coordinate 54,287,574 downwards.
CAAGCATACCTGATATAATCCATATAATATCAATGAGCTAATAAAAGAGTATGAAAATAGCAAGATTAAGATAGAAATACTAAAGTAACTTGAGTAGAAACAAAACAAAATAAACAACAACAACAAAAAGCCCCAAAATTAGAAACATGGAACACTACCTTGTAAATATATCAATTATTGTATTAAATGTAAATGAACTAAATAATTCAATTATGAGATTGTGATCAACAAACGAAATTTTAAAAGTGACCAATAACCAAGTACTATCTGGGACCTTGAGTTCTGTAACTGTAATGGAATGATTCCACAAAAACCTTAATGAGCTTGGAAGTGGGTTCTTTCTTTGTTGATTCTTCAATTTAGTATACATCTCAGCCAAAAATCTTGACAATCGTCTAGTCAGTTTCAAGTAGATAAATCAGTTGAGCATGTCAAGACTACTGAGCATGTCTAGACTGAGCTACTGAGATTTGTCAGGCATCAATAGAAAACTGTGCATAGACACTATAAAAGGAAATCCTTGAATTGAAGAATTCAGGAAGATTGAAAACAAAACATGGAACAATACATACCAAAGAAAGATCAACTCCCAAAATCACTGTGCCCAAAAGACTTTAATATAGGAAGGGTAAGATGTGTAAAGGAATATTTCATAATATAAAAGGAGTCTTTCAAATGGATGATGTGATGGTCAATTTTTTGTATGTAATAACAGGGCCTCAAAAATATATGCAGCAGAGACTACATACTGGTAAATTCAGTAATCATAACAATTTTTAAGAGCTATTTCAGTTATACAATAAAGAAATGTTCATAGAAACATTCAAGATTTTGAAAGCCAATGAATGAATGCAACATCAATATCATGTAGAACACTGAATTCAACAGCTGTAAATGCATATGTTTTCAAATGTACATTTGGGTCGAAGTTAACAACATGTTGATTACTAACATTATGTCTCATCTTATTTCAAGTGATTGAAATTTTATACATGGATACACATATTTAATATATTAAAATAGTTATAAAATTCTCAAGGTGAAAATCCCCCATCTTTTTATGTTAATTGAAACATTTGCAAAGAACTTATGATTCAATAAAAAATCAATAAAATTTAAGAATATTTTGAATAAAGTTATAATAAAATATAGCATACCAAAACTCATGGAATGTAGCAAAGCTTATTATTAGAATAAAACTTGTATTATCTAATGAATATATTACAAAAAGGAAAATGTGAAATACATTAATATAAGTAAAATTTGAAGAAGTTAGAAAATAATTCATCAGTTCAGTTCAGTTCAGTCACTCAGTTGTGTCCAACTCTTTGCGAACCCATGAATCACAGCATGCCAGGCCTCCCTGTTCATCACCAACTCCCAGAGTTTACTCAAACTCATGCCCATCGAGTCGGTGATGACATCCAGCCATCTCATCCTCTGTCTTCCCCTTCTCCTCCTGCCCCCAGTCCCTTTGAGCATGATGATATTTTCCAGTGAGTCAACTCTTTGCATGAGGTGACCAAAGTACTGGAGTTTCAGCTTCAGCATCAGTCCTTCCAATGAACACCCAGGACTGATCTCCTTTAGTATGGACTGGTTGAATCTCCTTACAGTCCAAGGGACTCTCAAGAGTCTTCTCCAACACCACAGCCCAAAAGCATCAATTTTTCAGCATTCAGCTTTCTTCACAGTCCAACTCTCACATCCATACATGACCACTGGAAAAACTATAGCCTTGACCAGATGGACCTTTGTTGACATAGTAGTGTCTCTGCTTTTTAATATGCTATCTAGGTTGGTCATAACTTTCCTTCCAAGGAGTAAGTGTCTTTTAATTTCATTGCTACAATCACTATCTGCAGTGATTTTGGAGTCCAAAAGAAATAAATAAATAAAGTCTGACACTGTTTCCACTGTCTCCTCATCTATTTCCCATGAGGTGATGGGGCCAGATGCCATGATCTTAGTTTTCTGAGTGTTAGCTTTAAGTCAACTTTTTCACTCTGCTCTTTCACCTTCATCAAGATGCTTTTTAGTTCCTCTTCACTTTTTGCCATTAGGGTGGTGTCATCTGCATATCTGAGGTTGTTGATGTTTCTCCTGGCAATCTTGATTCCAGCTTGTGCTTCTTCCAGCCCAGCATTTCTCATGATGTACTCTGCATATAAGTTCAATAAGCAGAGTGACAATATACAGCCTTGATGTACTCCTTTTCCTATTTGGAACCAGTCTGTTGTTCCATATCCATTTCTAATTGTTGCTTCCTGACCTGCATATAGGTTTCTCAAGAGGCAGGTCAGGTGGTCTGGTATTCCCATCTCCTTCAGAATTTTCCACAGTTTATTGTGATCCACACAGTCGAAGGCTTTGGTGCAGTCAATAAAGCAGAAGTAGATGTTTTTCTGAAACTCTCTTGCTTTTTTGCTGATCCAGTGGGTATTGGCGGTTTGATCTCTGGTTCCTCTGCCTTTTCTAAAACCAGCTTCAACAACTGGAAGTTCACGGTTCATGTATTGCTGAAGCCTGGCTTGGAGAATTTTGAGCATTACTTTACTAGCATGTGAGATGAGTGCAATTGTGTAGTAGTTTGAGCATTCTTTGGGGTTGCTTTTGTTAGGTATTAGAATGAAAACTGACCTTTTCCAGTCCTGTGGCCACTGCTGAGTTTTCTAAATTTGCTGGCATATTGAGTGCAGCACTTTCACAAAATATTCATAATTCACAAAATAATTCATAAAATATAGTAAATAATAAGAAACACACAGATAAAATTAAGAAATTTAAAGAAACTAAACATTGATTATTTCAGTATATTAGTATAAATATATGTGTATGTGTTTTTGTGTGTATGGACTCCAACAATGGCTACTGAAGAAAAAACTGAGTATAGTAATAATCCAATATAACTTTTAAAAATCAGAAAAGAATATTTTGCATGCACTAAATTTAATATTTAAGATAATATAAACAAAAATTTGTCAGATGAAATGGACAAATGCCTTGACAAATCAAACTGAAAAAAATCAAATTAAAAAGAAATAAAATTTGAATGTTCTTATAAATATTAAGGGGATTTTTACTAAGAAGAACTTCAACCCAAGAAGACGCCAGATATTTCCAACATGATACATCAAAACAAAGTCAATATTTTTCTAGAAATTTATTATACATAATATTAGAAACATTTAGAAAAGCTTTACTGTGTATTAGGGATTCCCTGGTGGCTCAGAGGATAAAGACTCCACCTGCCAGGCAGAAGACCTGGGTTAGATCCCTGGGTTTGGAAGGTCCCCTAGTAAAGGAAATGGCAACCCAGTCATTTTCTTGCCTGAGGAATCCCCATGGATGGTGCAGCTGGTTGGCCACAGTCCATGGGGTCACAACTGAATGATTAAGCACATGCAGTGTATTAACAGAATAAAAACAAAAAAGCATATAATCATCATATACAGAAAAAGCATGTAAATGCACAACTCATGGTTGATAAAAGAAAATGATATTCAAAAATGTGTCATTAGTATGATAAAGTATATATGTATATAAAAGGCATCTCCATGGGAAAAATAAAAACCTTAAAATCCATAATACTAAATGATACTGACAGCAACTTCTTCCAAAAAGAAAAGAGAAGACTCTACACATGGACATCAACAGATGGTCAATACCAAAAACGGATTAATTATATTATTTCCAGGCAAAAATGGAGAAGATCTGTATAGTCAGCAGAAACAAGTCCAAGAAGTGACAGTGGATCAGATCATTAACTCGTGATTGCAAAATTCAGAATTAAATTGAAGAAAGTAAGAAAACCACTAGACTGTTAAGGTATGAAATAAATCAAATTCATTATGATTATACATTGGAAGTGACATAAAGATTCAAGGGATTAGATCTGACAGAGTGCCTGAAAAACTGTGGACAGAGGTTCATGACATTGTAGAAAAGGCAGTGATTAAGACCAACCCCAAGAAAAATAAATGCAAAAAGGCAAAATGGCTGTCTGAGGAGGCCTTACAAATAGCTGAAAAAAGAAGAGAAGTGAAAGGCAAAGGAGAAAAGGAAAGATATACCCATTTGAATGCAGAGTTCCAAAAAATAGCATGAAGAGATAAGAAAGCCTTCCTCAGTGGTCAATGCAAAGAAATAGGGGAAAACACTACAATAGGAAAGACTAGAGGTCTCTTTAGGAAAAGTAGAGGCACCAAAGGACATTTCATGAAAAGATGGACACAAAAAAAGACAGAAAATGTATGGACCTAACAGGAGCAGAAGATATTAAAAAGAGGCAGCAAGAATACACAGAAGGACTCTACAAAAAGGTCTTAATGGCCCAGATAACTACAAGGGTGTGATCACTCACCTAGAGCCAGACATCCGGGAGTGCGAATTCAGGTGGGCCTTGGGAAGCAAAACTATGAATAAAGGTAGAGGAGGAGATGGAATTTCAGTTGAGCTATTTCAAATCCTAAAAGAAGATGCTGTTAAAGTTCTGCACTCAATATGTCAGCAAATTTGGAAACTCAGCTGTGGCCATAGGACTGAAAAAGGTCAATTTTCATTCCAATCCCAAAGAAAGGCAATGCCAAAGAATATTCAAACTACCACACAATTGCACTAATCTCACACACTAGCAAAGAAATGCTCAAAATTCCCCAAGTTAGGCTTCAATAGTTTGTGAACTGATAATTTCCAGATACTGATACTCAAGCTTGATTTAGAAAAGGCAGAGGAACCAGAGATCAAATTGCCAACACCCATTGGATCATCAAAAAAACAAGCGAGTTCCAGAAAAAACATCTACTTCTGCTTTATTGACTATGCCAAAGCCTTTGACTGTGTGGATCACAACAAACTATAGAAATTCTGTCAAGCTATGGGAATACCAGACCACCTAACTTGCCTCCTGAGAAATCTGTATGCATATCAAGAAGCAACAGTTAGAACTGGACATGGAACAACAGACTGATTCCAAATCAGGAAAGGAGTATGTCAAGGCTTTATTATGTCACTCTGCTTATTTAACTTATATGAAGACTACATCATGTGAAATGCCAGGCTGGATGAAGCACAAGCTGGAATCAAGATTGCCAGGAGAAATATCAATAACCTCAGATATGCAGATGACACCACCCTTATTGCAGAAAGCCAGGAGGAACTAAAGAGCCTCTTGATGAAAGTGAAAGAAGAGAGTGAAATCACTGGCTTAAAACTCAACAATCAAAACACTAAGATCATGGCATCCAGCCACATTGCTTCATGGCAAATAGATGAGGAAACAGTGGAAACAATGCCAGACTTTATTTTTGTGGGCTCCAGACTCATGGCAGATGGTGACTGCATCCATGAAATTAAACGACACCTGCTTCTTAGAAGCAAAGCTATTACAAGCCTAAAGAGCCTATCAAAAAGCAGAGACATTACTTAACCAAGAAACATCCATCTAGTCAAAGTTATGTTTCTTCCAGTACTTATGTATGGATGTGAGATTTGGATCACAAAGAAAACTTACTGAGGCCAAAGAATTGATGCTTTTGAACTGTGTTGTTGGAGAAGACTCTTGAGAGTCCCTTGGACTGCAAGGATATCCAACCAGTAATTACTAAAGTAAATCTGCCTTGAATATTCATTTGAAGGACTGATCTTAAACCTGAAGGTCCAAAACTTTGGCCACCTGATGTAAAGAACTGATGCATTGGAAATGACCCTGATGCTGGGAAAGATTGAAGGCAGAAAGAGAAGGGGATGACAGAGGGTGAGATGGTTGGATGGCATCACTAACTTGATGGACATGAGTTTGAGTAAGCTCCAGGAGTAGGTGATGGACAAGGAAGCTTAGTGTGCTGCAGTTCATGAGTTCACAAAGAACTGGACACACCTGAGTGAGTGAACTGAAATGATAGTGGAAAGCCCCCTCTTCATTGTCAGAAATGAGATAAAAGTATTCACCATCAAAATCCGTGTTTGTTTTTCCAATATTGAGCAATGTTGAGCAACTTTTCATATGTTTGTTAGCCATCTGTTGTCTTCTTTGGAGAAATATCTGTTTAGCTGTTTTTTTTTTCCTACTTTTTAATTGCGTTATTTGTTTTTCTGGTTTTGAGTTGCATGAGCTGCTTGTATATTTTGGAAAGTAATCCTTTGTAAGTTGTTTCATTTGCTATTGTTTTCTCCCATTCTGAGCATTGTCTTTTCACCTTGCTTAGTGCTTGCTTTGTTGTTGAAAAAACTTTTAAGTATAATCAGGTCCAACTTATTTATGTTTGTTTTTATTTCTGTTACTCTAGGAGGAGGGTCAGAGAATATCTTTCTTTGATTTATATCATTGATTGTTCTGTTAAGTTTTCCTCTAAGAGATTTATAATTTCTGGATAAAGAAGAGTGGTACATATGTCAAGGGGAATGTTACTTAGACATAAAAAAGAATGCTTTTGAGTCAGTTCTAATGAGGTGAATGAGCCTAGAACCTATTATATGGAGTGAAGTGAGTCATCAAGAGAAAGTTAAATACATGTATCATATTTTAGCATATATATACAAAATCTAGAAGAATGATACTCAAGAACTTATTTACAGGACAACGGTGGAGAAACAGACATAGAGAATAGACTTATGGACATGGGGAGAAGTGGAGGAGAGGATGAGATGTATGGAAAGAGTAACATGGAACCTTACATTACCATGCATAAAATAGATAGTCAACTGGAATTTGCCATATGACTCGGAAAACTCAAACAAGGGCTCTGTATCAACCTAGAGGGGTAGAACGGGGAGGGAGATGGAAGGAAGGTGCAAAGGGGAGGTGATATATGTATACCTATGGCTGATTCATGTTGAAGTTTGACAGAAAACAACAAAATTCTGTAAAGCAATTATCCTTCAATTAAAAAAATTAATAATAAAAAAACTTGTGTTCAACATACTTATTTATATTTTTATATACTTCAAAATCACTGCAGATGGTGACTGCAGCTATGAAATTAAAAGATGCTTCCTCCTTGGAAGAAAAGTTATGACCAACCTGGACAGCATATTAAAAAGCAGAGACATTACTTTGCCAACAAAAGTCCATCTAGTCAAGGCTATGACTTTTCCAGTCATGTATAGATGTGAGTTGTACTATAAAGAAAGCTGAGCACCAAAGAAGTGATGCTTTTGAACTGTGGTGTTGGAGAAGACTCTTGAAATTCCCTTGGACTGCAAGGAGATCTGACCAGTTCACCCTAAAGGAAATCCGTACTGAATATTCATTGGAAGAACTGATGCTGAAGCTGAAACTTCAATACTATGGCCACCTGATGTGAAGAGCTGGCTCATTTGAAAAGACCTTGATGCTGGGAAAAATTGAAGGTGGGAGAAGAAGGGAATGGCAGAGAACGAGATGGTTGGATGGCATCACCAACTCAATGGACATGAATTTGAGTAAACTCCAGGAGGTGGTGATGGACACGGAGCCCTGGCGTGCTGCAGTCCATGGAGTTGCAAAGAGTTGCTCAGACACGACTGACCAACTGAACTGAACTGAATTTTATGAAATGCTCTCTTCACTCAACTCTCTAAATTCTGACTTTGTTAATGAGCTTCAGGTGTTACCAAAGTAAGTCTGTTGTCCCTATTTGGCTATAGTTTTATTACAGTAAATTTTTCCATAAGTTCAGTTCAGTTCAGTTCCTTTGATCAGTCATGTCAGACTCTTTGTGATCCCATGAACTGCAACACGCCAGGCCTCCCTGTCCATCACCAACTCCCAGAATTCACCCAAACCCATAGCCACTTTGTCAATGTTTCCATCCAACCATCTAATCCTTTGTCCCCTTCTCCTCCTGCCCTCAATCTTTCCCAACATCTGGGTCTTTTAAAATGAGTCAGCTCTTTGCATCAGGTGACCAAAGTATTGGAGTTTCACCTTCAACACCTGGGTGTTCACTGGAGTGATCTTCTTTCCATCAGGACCTCTAATTACTTTCATTCCCTTTTCATAATCATTGTACCTAGAACTTCCATGTATTACTTGTAATGAAAATAATCCGATTCTTAATAAAGAATTTATATATATATATATATATATATTCTGGTTTGCACATCAATTTAATTACTAAATTATAAAATATTCTCAGCCCTTAGTAAACTTTATAACATTGTCTTTCATATATCTTATAATAGGGATTCCTAGTATTATCTTTGGTGAATACATAAGATAAAAAAGAAAGTGCAACACACAAAAAAATAGTGAATAGCACAAATATTTAGACACCACATTTTTCATTAATTCAATTCATTTACATTGAGAACCTACTAAATGCTGAGTGATATACTAGTGCTAGAGACATAATTGAAAGCAAATCACCAATTTAGACTTCGTGGAGTTTATCACAGGACTGTGTTCCCTATAAATTCATAGGTTGAGGTCCCAATAGCCCAGTGCCTTCACAGTATGACTGTATTTGAAGCTGGGTCCATTAAAGAGGTAATTAAGTTAAAAGAGGCAGTTGTAATAGACCCTAATCCAACATGGCCTGTGTCCTTACCAGAAGAAGTGTGGAAACACAGAGAGAACCAGGGGTATGCATGCACATAGGAGACACCATGTGAGAGAGAGCAAGTAGCCATCTGAAAGCCAACGAATGAAGCTCAGAAGTAAAGCCTCCAGACAGCTTTCTTTGGAAATCCCATCTGCAGAACCTTGAGAAAATGCATTTCTGTGGTTAAGTCACCAGTACTTGACATTTTGTTATGATAATGCTAGAAAACTAAACACCATCTAGTGAAGGCAGGAGGATACTATAAATAAAAATAATCACAAAAATATGGTTCTCTACCATGGTAAGTATTGATGTGTAAAAATCCAAAGTGCTTTGCAAACATGTATTAGGAAATATTGACCTATTGGTGGACAGGATAGAATTATCTCTGTAAGTAGTATTTGAGCTAAGAGGTAACAGATGAAGGATGGAAGTTAGATATAATGTGTTAATGCCCAAGGAACAGTGTGTATCAAAACCTGAGGTGAGAATGGCTTTAGCATTATGGATACAGGCTAAAATTCTTGCAAGTAAAAGCAACAGGGGGAAATGATCTGAGTTGCTTCAGGAAAAATAGATGGGAACTGGATAATGCATTTCTGCCATAGGCAGAAACCATGTGTATTCAAACATGACATCATCCTCTGAAATTCCATCTAGACTATATTTCCCAGCCTCCCCTGTAGTTAGATGTGATAATGTGATTGATTTTTTTCCAAAAAATATGGGATTTGAAAGGAGGAAAAATGGCAATCATGTGTGGTACTAGAGTGATAAAAATAAACGTTTCTTGGGTGAAATTAAACATTTAAAATAGTTTGAATTCAGAGATAAGGCTGGGAACTAATCAGAGGGTATCCCAGATTTCTGCATCTCACCAAAAGTACTATCAAATATCAACAAAATCCAAATGTACATTTTCCTTGAAATACATGCTTGCATTGGTCATACTATATGATTAACTATTAAAAAATTGACAGTTTCACAGTAGACATGTTCACTTTTGAAATAATTTAAAGTGTTTAATATAGCTATGCTAATTTATACAGTTTGTAGCAGAAATGTTACAAAAATAAATGCTTAACTGTCAAATATTATTTATTTAAACTGAACTATAATTCTAGTTTTTATGTTTATCTCTTCTGACATATATACAAGCACAATTTTCTTGGCATAATTTTTACTTTTAAATTGTATGAGGGAGATTACTGAGTATGGAATGCTTTCACCATTTGCCAAAGAAGCCTTTGTGTGAATGTTGTTTGTGGTTCAAGAATAAAGATATCTACATAATTATGAAAAAAAAAAAGAAATGAAAGAAAAAGGATCAGTTGGATGAGCCCAATCACCAATATAAATTATATTGGGCTTACTTGGTGGCTCAGATGGTAAAGAATTTTCCTCCAACACAGGAGACCCACGTTCGATCCCTGGGCCAGGAAGATTCCCTGGAAAAAGATCCAGTGACTCATACGGGTATTCTTGCATGGAGAATTCCATGGTCAGAGAAGCCTGGTGGACTATAGTCCATGGAGTCACAAAGAGTCAGACACGACTGAGTGACTAACACTTTATATGTGTTGGTCGCTCACTCACGTCTGACTCTTTGTAACCCTGTGAATTGTAGCCCTCCAGGTTCCCATGTCCATGGAATTCTGCAGCAAAGAATACTGGAGTGGGTAGTATTCATTCTCTATGGAATATTCCTGACCCAGTGATTGAACTGAGTCACCTGGATTATAAATATAGTCAAATAGTGTACACTCTAAAAGGTTTAATTTAACTAGGATGACTACATATGTACATAATATTGTTTCCAATGGACAAAAGAATATCATACTGTTTTTACTATATGCCTGGTAAAGATATTTTTCTAGATTTCAAAACACCATATCATTTTCCTCTGTGTTTGAGATGCCTTTATTCAAGACACTGTCATCCTAAAGAAACTTACAGTAAAAGTATTGTCACTTCATATAGTGCACGTCAGAGTTGCTCACAGAAGCAAATAACCCTGTGGAAAAGGCAGAAGAACCAGAGATCAAATTGCCAACATCCATTGGATCATTGAAAAAGCATGCATTCCAGAAATATATCTACTTCTGCCTTATTGACTATGCCAAAACCTATGACTGGGTAAATCACATCAAACTGTGGAAAATTCTTCAAGAGATGGGAATACCAGACCACCTGACCTGCATCCTGAGAAATCTGTATGCAGGTCAAGAAGCAACAGTTAGAACCCGACTTGGAACAACACACTGGTTCCAAATCAGGAAAGGAGTATATACAAGGCCGTATTTTGTAATTGAGCTTATTCAACAAAAATGCAGAGTACATCATGCGAAATACTAGGCTGGATAAAGCACAGGCTGGAATCAAGATTGCTGGGAGAAATATCAACAACCACAGATATGCAGATGACACCACACTTATGGCAGAAAACAAAGATGAACTAAAAACCTCTTGATGAAAGTGAAAGACGAGAGTGAAAAAGTTGTCTTAAAACTCAACATTCAGAAAACTAAGATCATGGTACCCAGTCCCATCACTTCATGGCAAATAGATGGGGAAACAATGGAAACAGTGAGAGACTATTTTGGGGGGGATCCAAAATCACTGTAGAATATGACTGCAGCCATGAAATTAAAATACACTTGCTCCTTTGAAGAAAAGCTATGACCAACCTAGACAGCATGTTAAAAAGCAGAGACATTACTTTACCAACAAAAGTCCACCTAATCAAAGCTATGGTTTTTCCTGTAGTCATATATGGGTGTGAGAGTTGAACTATAAAGAAAGATAAGCACCAAAGAATTGATGCCTTTGAACTGTTGTGTTGAAGAAGACTCTTGAGAATCCCTTGGACTGCAAGGAAATCCAACTGGTTCATTTTAAAGGAAATCTGTCCTGAATATTCATTGAAAGAACTGATGCTGAAGTTGAAATTCCAATACTTTGGTCACCTGTTGGGAAGAACTATATCATTTGAAAAGACCCTGATGATGGGAAACATTGAAGATGGGAGGAGAAAGGGATGACAGAGGATGAGATGGTTGGATGGCATCACCAACTCGATGGACATGATTGAGTAAGCTCTGGGAGTTGATGGTGTACAGGGATGCCTGGCATGTGGCAGCCCATGGGGTCACAAAGAGTTGGATATGACTGAGTGATTGAACAGAACTGATGCTGGCTGATGTGTGTGGAGAAACTCAGTAACATTTTATCAGATACATCTTTCCATATAGAAGCAGTTTCCTAGGATAATATATCTCATTATTTTTTTTTTCTATTAAGAAAGTATAAGAAAAATTTTTGGAAACACTTAAATATAAGAACTAAATCTTATCAAATGTTGACTGTGTTCAAAACATTTCACTGAGTAATCTTACTTATTTCTCCATCAATCATATGTGTTCTCTTGAGGCAGACACAGTCCCCTGTGTTGAATGGGTTACAGCAATGGTCCAAGTCTGTTCTTGCCTCCTTGAAACTGTGCTTCTTGTCAACCTCTTTGCACAACTCTGGGATCAACTATATGACTTAATTTAGCTAAAATAACAGTAGCAAAGTTATGCAAGCCAAAATGTGACAATGATTTTCACATTGTGTCTTGCCCTCTCACTGCTCTTAGAACCATGCTGTCTGCTTACATTGTGAACATGTCCAGATTAGCCTGCTGATAATAAGATATGCATAGCCTCATCATAACCCTCACTGCTTGCCACCAGAATGGACAGTGAGTCAATTGCCAGACCATCCAGACACCAGAATACCCAGTCTAAGTTCATTGGGGCCTCCTTCAGATGAGCAGAATTACTTAGCTAAACCATAAACGTGTGAGCAATAAGTAAATGATTATCATTTAAACTGTAAAGTCTGGGTTTATTTAGCAGTAGTGGTTGATGTAATTCACATATGTCTATTCTCTTTTAATTTACTAACAGAACCATGGATTTAGTGCAAAATATTCACATGTATATTTAATAAAATATGATTTATTTTGGTTTCTTGACATTGAGTGTAGCTGTGTGTCCTAGATCTCGCTAGTGTAAAGCAACCAGATTTTAGTAGGTGAAGCATTCAAGAAGGCTATTGTGTTCCTAATGTAAATGAATATTTTTACATTTTATTTTCTCCAACATTTCTCTGCCTGGGAAATGGATGAGATGCCAGGGATGCAACAAAATCTAATCAAAAATGAGATGTCACACATTTTTGATAGAAGATCAGGATACTAGAAGAAGCTTATGTTTATGATGACCCAGCTGCATCAAATGTTGACATAATAATACCTCCTTCCAGAATGGCATTTCACATGAAAGAAATAATCCAGCTCTTCTGTTATTTTATTCTTTAGTTTCTACAGATGAAGCTCAACACATTACTAGCTGGTTTGAAAGATCAGAAAACAATATTTAAGATCTTTATTATTCTCATGATATGTATTTATTAACTGGATTCAATGTGCAATTCCAAATATATATTGAGCACATATACTATGCTATGTATTATTTATTGTTTAGTATTATTCTGTAGTTATCCCTCACTGTAGTTCATTTCACAGTCTTTAAGACTCATATGTTTATTTTTAGATCATTTCCTAGAAACATAGTTATGAAAAATTCAATTGAAAACACTTGTTCAGAGTACTTCTAAAAGAGAAAAGCAAAACAAGTTAGAAATATGTTCCAATATTCTGGTAGGGAGGAAAGTAAAAGTGAAGTTCAGTTGTGTCCAACTCTTTGTGACCCCGTGGACTATAAAATCCATGGAATTCTCCAGGCCAGGATACTGAAGTGGGTAGCTTTTCCCTTCTCCAGGGAATCTTCCCAACCCAGGGATCAAACTCATGTATCCCACGTAGCAGGCAAATTCTTCACCAGCTAAGCCACAAGGCAAGCCCAAGAATACTAGAGTGGGTAGCCTTTACCTCCTCCAGGGGATCTTCCCAACCCAGGGATCAGACCCAGGTCTCCCACACTGCAGGTGGATTCTTCACCAGCTAAGCCACAAGGCAAGGAAGGCAGAGAAGAATTAGTGTCTAAATTAATGAGAGACCAAAGAGAAGAGGGAAGTCACACAAATGTTTTAAGAGAACACAGAGTCCTGTGTAGGTGTGAAAAAGTTGGAAAGAAATTATTTCTGTGTTGCTATTACTTGAGGATATAAGACAAATGAGATCACCAGGAGAACTGTGATGAGATCTATTAGAGTACATTAATTTTGAACTTTTTGTGCAAATCCTCATGTAGTGAACATGTAGGTAAAGGGTTTGAATATGCATGAAAAGGATGAAAATATTATTTTTTCATTTTTACATCTTGGGTAATGATCAATTACAATGGATACTGATTAGAATATTCTATAGGAGAGCAACATTTCATATTAGTAATGAATATTTAGGAGAGAGGTGAAGTAAAGAGGAAAGGGAGGGGTGAAGAAAGAAAAAAAGGGAGATTTAAAAAATAAGGAAACTTATTCATAAGCATTTAAAATACAGAATTTGAAGAATCTGTAGAATCATAGACCAACTAACCTTCTTTCAAGAAATATTAATTGGGCCCCAGTATATTTCAGGCATTTTTAAAGGAACAATGAGGATAGTGGTGAGAAAGTTAAGTCAGAACTCTGTTCAAGGTATAGTTTGTTTTCCATTTGGGGAAGAAAAACACTGAAAAATTGAACAAATCCAAATTTAGATATTGTATAGATACTGATACACATGCTAAAACAATAAAGCAAGGACATTTTGACAACTTTCGGTAGTATTTCCAAAACTAACTGTCAATATACTGTAGTCTTTGGAATGGTCTTACATCACAAAGACACAACTTTATAAGGATTCTCATTCCTTGATAAGCAGCAACACCACTGGCAAACTGGAAATAAGAAAAAGGTTGTATGACTGTTTTATTGAAAGAAAACATGTAGGTGATTATAATGTCCTCCTATCTGGGTTCTCGTGGACCTAAAAGATCAAGAGGCAAATCCATTAATCCTGCAGTCAAAAGCAGCCAGTGTGTCTTTCCTCAAGATGGTGTGCACTTAAAGTTACTGTATTTTTATTTGACTGTAAATAAGGTAAAACAAGAGTGCTAAAATACGTATATGTTTTCCACAATATCTAAGGACTTCATCAAGGAGTTTCAAAAAATAATTTCGGTCTAAAACTGTAGAATTTCTTCTCTTCAATTTAGTGGCACTTTTGTAAAATTCTACATCATTGAAGTATGAGAAATTCCACTTAGGTAGCAAGTCTGAGAGTTTGTGTGTGTGTGTGGTTTATTCCCCATCTTCAAAAGCTCTGTGTCTTTCCAAGCCATACAAGGTATCAACTATTTCCCAATCTCTAGGAACCATCAGTATGATTTTATCAATCACATAAGGTACTGTGATGATCTAAAATTGTAAGATGGACAAGTTCTTTGAAACAAACATTATACATAACAAACAAGAGAGCTTATGTCTCTCTAAGGCAAGAAGGAACTATCTCTCCTGAGAATCTATAAATGTTTAATATTTGTTGTCTTTAGTATGGATAGAGTGAAAAATTAATAAAAGGAACAATATCACTATGAGATGAATTTAGTAACCATAGTAAGGAACTGAGAAGTAGTCAACATAATATAGTTTACCAAACATCCTCGAATTCTAGTGATTTTACATGGTAAGATTTATTTCTTGCTCACAAATAATCTGATGCAGATGATTCTAGTTTAGTGAATTTCCTGGGTAGCTATGGCCACTCAATTGATGTACTCATGGATCTGAGGTTTCTTCCATCACATGACCCTACCTCTTTGGAGTACTTGACTCCAGTCCTGTAAGCGGAAAAAAAGGATACAGGAGATTGTAATGACTGTTTTATATTAAGGACTAAATGTATTTTGCTTCATATCTCCCCACAGTTGACCACATAATCTGCATGGATAAAAGGAAGATGGCAAAGCAATCATCCTATACTTCCAAGGGGCGAGTATAATAATTGGATTAAATATGTTATTTTCTCTAACACACACTCCAATTAGGGTCAAAACAATTAAACTTATGGGAAATACATGTAATTTTCCCAAAACTATCAGATTTTTCCACTGGATTGAAAAGAGCTATGATAGAAATCATTTCAGGTTGCCCTGATGGTTGAAAATCTGAACAATTCTTTAGGAATGAGATTAGTTAAGTCATTAGTTAACTATTTTTAAAAGAAGGGTACAATCACTAACTATCATTTAACCATTGTCCTAAATATAAATCATATCCAGGTATCAGAAAAATTGTTAAAGGTTTTGAGAATTGAGAGTATATTAATTATGACTATGAATTTTAGGGTAAAGAAAAGTGGCCACTATGGACATATGGATTCACCTGTGCCTACAATATATCATCCCTGTAAATTCAGTTTATCCCTTTATGCTTATTAGCTCTATGCACATCAGCAGGGCTCAGTGTAGCTCTAGATACCCAAGCATTAATGTTATACTAGTTCCAATATTTAATAGGAACCTGGAATATTAAGTCCATGAAACAAGGGATTGGAAGTGGTCAAACAGGAGATGGCAAGAGTGAACATCAACATTTTAGGAATCAGTGAACTAAAATGGACTAGAATGGGTGAATTTAACTCAGATTACCATTATATCTACTACTCTGGGCAACAATCACTTTAAAAAAAAATGGAGTACCCTTCATAGTCAACAAAAAAGTCCAAAATTCAGTACCTGGATGCACTCTCAAAAACTACAGAATGATTTCTGCTCATTTCCAAGGCAAACCATTCAGTATTACAATAATCCAAGCCTGTACCCTGACCAGTTATGCTGAATAAGCTGAAGCTGAATGTGCCTATGAAGATCTACAAGACCTTCTACAACTAACACCCAAAATGGATATTCTTTTCATTATATGGGGCTGGAATGGAAAAGTAGGAAATCAAGAGATAGCTGAGTAACAGGTAAATTTGGCCTTGGAATACAAAATGAAGCAGGTCAAAGTCTAAGAGAGTTTTGCCAAGAGAACACACTGGTCATAGCAAACACACTCTTCCAACAACACAAGAGAAGATGCTACACATTGCCATCACCTGATGGTCAATACTGACATCAGACTGATTATATTCTTTGCAGCCAAATATGGAGAAGTGCTATAGAGTCAGCAAAACAAGACTGGGAACAGATTGTGGCTGAGATCATGAATCCTTATGGCCAAATTCAGACTGAAATTAAAGAAAGTAGGGAAAACCACTAGACCATTCAGGTATGACCTAAATCAAATCCCTTATAATTATACAGTGGAAGTGGCTAATAGATTCAAGGGATTAGATTTGATAGACAGAGTGCCTGAAGAACTATGGATGGAGATTCGTAACATTGCACAGGAGGCAGTGATCAAAGCAATGATCAAGACCATCCTCAAGAAAAAAAAAAAAAAAAGTAAAATGATTGCCTGAGGAAGCCTTACAGAGAGCTGAGAAAAGAAGAGGAGTGAAAGGCAAAGAGAAGGGGAAAGATATACGCATTTGAATGCAGAGTTCCAAAGAAGAGCAAGCAGAGATTAAAAAAAAAAAAAAAAAAAAAAAAAAAAAGCCTTCCTCAGAGATTGGTGCAAACAGAGGAAAACAATAGAAATGTAAAGACTAGAGATCATTCAAGAAAATTATGCATATCAAGGGAATATTTCATGCAAAGATGGGCACAATGAAGGGCAGAAATGGAATGTACCTAACAGAAGAAGATATTAAGAAGAGGTGGCAAAAATGCACAGAAGAACTATACAAAAAATATCTTCATGACCCAGATAGCTATGATGGTGTGATCACTCACCTAGAATCAGACATCCTGGAATGCCAAGTCAAGTGGGTCTTTGGAAGCATCACTGTGAACAAAGCTAGTGGAGGTGATGGAATTCCAGTTGAGTTATTTCAAATCCTAAAAGATGATGCTTTGAAAGTGCTGCACTCAATATGGCAGCAAATTTGGAAAATTTCAGCAGTGGCCACAGGACTGGAAAAGGTCAGTTTTCATTCCAATCCAAAGAAAGGCGATGCCAAATAGTGTTCAAACTATCGCACAGTTGCACTCATCTCACGCATCTGCAATGTAGTGCTCAAATTTCTCCAAGCCAGATTTCAACAGTAGGTAAACCATGAAATTCCAGATACTCAATCTGATTTTAGAAAATGTAGAGGAACTAGAGATCAAATTGTCAACATCCGTTGGATCGTTGAAAAAGTACAGGAGTTCCAGAAAAACATCTATTTCTGCTTTATTGACTATGCCAAAGCCTTTGACTGTGTGGATCACAACAAACTATGGAAAATTATTTAAGAGATGGGAATACCAGACCACCTAGCCTGCCTCCTGAGAAATCTGTATACAGGTCAGGAAGCAACAATTAGAACTGGACATGGAACAGCAGACTAGTTCCAAATCAGGAAAGGACTATGTCAAGGCTGTATATTGTCACCCTGTTTATTTAACTTATATGCAGAGTACATCATGCAAAATGCCAGGCTGGATGAAACAAAAGATGGCACCAAGATTGCCAGCAGAAATATCAATAACCTCAGACATGCAGATGACACCATCCTTATGGAAGAAAGGAAAAAGAACTAAAAAGCCTTGAAGAAAGTGAACAACAAGAGTGAAAAAGCTGGCTTAAAACTCAGCATTCAGAAAGCTAAGATCATGGCATCTGGTCCCATCACTTCATGGCAAATAGATGGGGAAACAGTGGCAACAGTAGAAACTTTACTTTTTTGGGCTCCAAAATCACTGCAGATGGTGACTGCAGCCATGAAATTAAAATACGCTTACTCCTTGGAGGAAAAGTTATGACCAACCTAGACAGCATATTAAAAAGCAGAGACATGACTTTGCCAAGAAACGTCCATCTAGTCAAAGCTATAGTTTTTCAGTAGTTATATATGGATGTGAGAGTTGGACTCTAAAGAAAGTTGAGCACCAAAGAATAGATGCTTTTGAACTGTGTGTTGGAGAAGACTCTTGAGAGTCCCTTGGACTGCAAGGAGACCCAAACAGTCCATCCTAAAGGAAATCAGTCCTGAATATTCCTTGGAAGGACTGATGCTGAAGTTGAAACTCAAATACTTTGGCCACCCCATGCCATGAACTGACTCATTTGAACAGACCCTGGTGCTAGAAACAATTGAACACATGAGGAGAAAGGGACAACACAGGATTAGATGGCTGGAGAGCATCACTGAAGTGATGGACATGGGTTTGTGCAGGCTTCAGAATTTGGCGATGCACAGAGAAGGCTGGTGTTCTGCATTCCATGGGGTCACAGAGTCAGACATGACTGAGTGACTGAACTGAACTGAAAGCAAATATCCAATAATTCTCAACCATTCTGTATATTTTCCCTTTCCCAAAGCTTAATTAGGCAAGTAAACAAGTGCAAGATCTTTGGTTCTTTTGTACAAACTTTGAAGGAAACAGCACAATATGGATATGTGGCATTGAGCTGTTATTGCTGTTCATTTCCTGTCATGGAAATATACCATGACTCAGATAAATGTATTTAGGGAAACCTTGGGACTCTGCCTTGTAAGTACTACATCAGGCTTTTGTTAGCTATATTATATAATAACATGTAACCATATTTTATTTTATTTACTATTACTCCTAATAGTAAAATTTACTTTGATACATACAATAAATAATTCCTTGCAAGGTGGCCTAACAATTATTTCCTATGGATTCATAATTAATTGAATTTTCTCAGAGACTTCCAGGGTTAGACTATTCTTGGGTATCAGATGACTGGACATGTTCTTGTAGCCACATGTTAATCACATTAGCTTTGCTTCTTTTTAAACATTTCTATGTCTCTTATACCTGGACTCTGATGTTTGTGATCCATCCAGCCACACTAAAATCAGAGAGCCCATTTCAACTGAAACTTTTTACTACATCATTCACGAGTGCATTTTTTGCAGTCTGTGCTTCTCTTGCCGATCTCATCTTAAACGTCCTGGCTAAGGGAATTCATTCTAATATCTCTCAGATAACATAAATAGGCAATATTTTCAATTAATGTGTTAAAGTTTATCCAACATTTGACAGTCTCTCTGAATCTGGAATTAGATATTTTTGAATCCCAGTATATTCAATTATGTGATTTTTATCTGTTCAATGTCATTTAATCACCAAATTTGCATACAGATTTACATTAGAAAACTGACTCACCACAGGAGGGAGAGAGATCAAGAAGGTAGAGTAGGAAGACCCTGATTTCATCCACCCCCAACAAACACATCAAAATACATTTGCTTGTGGAGCAAATCAATCTGGAAATGAGTAAGAGGGCTATTCGACAATCAAAGCTGTAAAGAGATATCCACACAGAATCTTGTCAGATGTTGGGGAGAGGAAATTGTGTCTGAACTCACAAGTGTAGCAGGGACACAGAAGAGGGAGGGACTATAACAGGCATGGGGATGTCCCCAGGAAAAAGACTTATGCTCCATATGACTCACCAAGTCTGCCTCACCATCCTCTCTTGCTCTGGCACAGCTCTCCACTATGGTAAAGACCAATATTGCCAAGGAGAGAGTACACACCTACAGAGAACAGAGCCAGCTCAGACCTGATAGGCCAAAGGCAGTTGTTGACAGTTCTCACATGGAAGCAACTGATTGGGAGCTGCCTGGGGCTCTGACTGGCTTTCTTGGACTGTTCCAGTGCACACTCTCATCCCACCAGGGGCCTGATTTAGCCTCTGTTGCCCCAGTGCTGTTCTCCACTAGATCGAAATTTCTGTTGCTGGGAGAGCACACATCTAGAGGTGTGTAGTCAGTTCTGGCCTGATTCTCAGGACTTCTGTTTCAGCACTTTGGACATCAATTCACCCCTCTTAGGGCACTGACAGCAACTGAATAGAAAAGAAGCCCATTCTCACACTTGGTTCTGGCTCTAGTCTCTCCAACATAATCCCCACCTCCCACCAAGGTGATAGCCACCAGCAAATCCCAGGGAAAGGTGTGACCCACACTCACTTCAGATCCAGCTCTCCCACTAAAGCCAGTAGGTACATGCAGACTGTATAGGGATGCTTCTACAGAATGACACTCCTTCAAGGCAGGGGTAACTGGATGCTTCACTTAATTTCATAGACATGGAGAAAGTTAAGCAAAATGAAAGGATAGAGGAATTTACTTCAAAGTAAAGAAAAACAACAACAACAACAATAAAAAAACCCTGAAAGAAGCAGAGCTAATTCACCACATACAGAGTTAAAAGCATTGGTAATAAGGACACTAACTCAACTGGATAGAGACTAAGTGAACCTAGGGAGAATTTTAGAAAGGAATTATAAATAAGGAAATAAACTACAAGAGAAGAGACTAAAATAACAAGAACCAGAGAAGAATCGTAAAAAAAAAAAAAAAAAAAAAAAGGATCAAGCAACAAAATGGCAATAGGTACATACCTATCAATAATCACTTTAAATGTGTCAATGAAAGGATATAAGGTAGCTGATTGGAAAGAAAATTTATATGCTGTCTACAAGAGAATCACTTCACAGTTAAAACACAGTCTGAAAGTAAGGGAATGAAAAACTATATTTAATGAAAATGGAAATAAAAAGAAAATTGCAATGGCAATACTTATACATTAGACCAAAGTAGACTTTAAAACAAAAGACAAAAGGGGCATTATATAATGATAAAGAAATAAAGACAAGAATATGATAGCGCTTCTACACGTTAACATATATACATGTAATATGCTGCTGCTAAGTCTCTTCAGTTGTGTCCGACTCTGTGCAACCCCATAGATGGCAGCCCACCAGGCTCCCCCATTTGTGGGATTCTCTAGGCAAGAACACTGGAGTGGGCTGCCATTTCCTTCTCCAATACAAGAAAGTGAAAAGTGAAAATGAAGTCGCTCTGTCATGTCCAACTCTGCGACCCCATGGACTGCAGCCTACCAGGCTCCTCCATCCATGGGATTTTCAAGACAAGAGTACTGGAGTGGGTTCAGTTCAGTTCAGTTCAGTCGCTCAGTCCTGTCTGACTGCGACCCCATGAATTGCAGCACACCAGGCCTCCCTGTCCATCACTAACTCCCAGAGTTTACTCAAAATCACTTCCATTGAGTCAGTGATGCCATCCAGCCATCTCATCCTCTGTCCTCCCCTTCTCCTCCTGCCCCCCAATCCCTCCTAGCATCGGGGTCTTTTCCAATGAGTCAACTCTTCACATGAGGTGGCCAAAGTATTCGAGTTTCTGCTTCAACATCAGTCCTTCAAATGAACACCCAGGACTGATCTCCTTTAGAGAGATCTCCTTTAGACTGGTTGGATCTCCTTGCAGTCCAAGGGACTCTCAAGAGGCTTATCCAACACCACAGTTCAAAAGCATCAATTTTTCGGCACTCAACTTTCTTCTCAGTCCAACTCTTACATCCATACATGACCACTAGAAAAACCATAGCCTTGACCAAACAGACCTTTGTTGGCAATGTAATGTCTCTGCTCTTTAATATGCTGTCTAGGTTGGTCATAACTTTCCTTCCAAGGAGTAAGCAACTTTTAATTTCATGGCTACAATCACCATCTGCAGTGATTTTGGAGCCCAGAAAAATAAAGTCTGTCACTGTTTCCCCATCTATTTCCCATGAAGTGATGGGACCAGATGCCATCTTAGTTTTCTGAATGTTGAGCTTTAAGCAAACTTTTTCACTCTCTTCTTTTTTTTTTTTTTT
>CM035290.1:54196489-54257203 GCA_020226075.1 Hydropotes inermis | reverse complement strand
ATTGCAAACAACACTAGTTGTCACTGGGTAATGTGTACAATAAAGGAAATTCACTAAATCTATAGGGCAACTCACACAATGAAAGGAAGAAAAGAAACTTCATAATTCTTTCTCAGAAATAAGGAGAACTAGTATAGTTACTGGGATGTTGTTGTTAATGGACAATCTTTTAATTGCATTCTTCTAACCAGAATCAATTCCTATAAGAAAGTTTGATTGTTTAGACTGAAGAAAGTGGGAAATGTTATTTGATCATCAAGTTAAAACTATAAGAAAGGAAACAAGGGTAGTTTCTCAAAGAAAAATTTAAGTGTCATTACCAGAAGAGGGATACTAGGTAGGCAAAAATAAGTGATAGCATTGTTTTGCACAACAGTAAAAAATTTTAAGAGAGTTAATGAAAACATTTAAATATCATAGAACTAAATTATCAATAAAAATAAAATAATGATCAAAAGTGACATTGCATAAAAACAATTTACTGGAAGGCTTTAGAAATCAGAATTTAGAAGAGTAGGGAAAATCAAGTTGATCAGTGCTTGTAAAATAATAGCAACCTCACATAATGCAGAATCCATCAGCAGACAGTCTTCAAATTCAAACAAGCTGAAAACTTAGAACTTTTGCCTACTTTTATTCCTTCTTGCTTGTTGATGGAAAAAGGCATTTTATGCCTAATATAAGCAGGTAGGAGGCAGATGCCCCCACCCAGGGTAAAGCAGTTGGAGATCTATTCTCTCTTGACTGAAACTCCAATACAATAATAGTAGGACAATCAAGGGAGGAGGCTAGGCCCTACTCAAACCACATATTTCTCATTCCAAAGTCTGGAGACCTTCCCAACAACACATGTGCAAAAAAGAATACTTGCAGGCAAAAGGGGAGCAATGTCAAAGGATACTTCCAGACAACTTGGAGGTAGGATTCATCTTGGCTACGAGATGAGTCAGTAGACATGAAGGTTCCTGAGATATACCAAATATGCACTGTGAACAAGGCAAATTAAAATGATTGACCAGAGGAAAACTGGAAGAAATGCCCCATATAAGTGACTTAAACTGCCACATGGACACAACTCTGGGAATCTCCCTCTGAGCTTGCCCATGTACCTATCCACGTGTACTATACTCTTTTCCTCTTAATAAATACTTTTCTTGCTTCACTACTTTCCATTTTTTGTGGTGATTCTTTTCTGCAAAGCTGAAGGACCAGGGCTCTTGGCATTGACCACTGGTATAGTGGTTAGGATCTGATGTTTTCACCACTGCAAACCAGTCCCAACATCTGGCTGGAAATCCAAGACCTGCTCCAAGCTACTGTAGGCTGAGGCCTTCAGAGATCAATAACAAATATTTCTACTTATGTGCTGGATCCAATTCTTACTGACTTTTCAAGGATTATATTCTATTTATAAAGATCTATTTTTTTATGACCTACATAAACACTTTGTAGATAGAAAATATATCTATAGATATAATCTATTTTCTCTAATTATATATATATAATCTATTTTCTATCTATATATAGAACCTATTTTCTCACTATTTAAATAAATCAATTTAAATGCTATTAAATATTAAGGAGAAGGAGAAGAGGGCATCATAAGATGAGATAGCTAGATGGCATCACTGATTCAATGGACATGAACTTGGGCAAACTCTGGGAGATGGTGAGGGACAGGGAGGCATGGCCTTTTGCAGTCTATGGAGTCACAAAGAGTTGGACATGTCATAACTGGGAGACTGGACAGCAACAACAAAATATTAAATATAGTAAATGGTAAAGCCATTCTAAAAGATAGTCAGATGACTAGTGAAGTAGAAAATAAACTTTACAATCAGTCAGAAGTATGTATGGGTGTATCTGTTTGTATACACAGTTATTCTTTGAGACTTGCAGAATTTCAGCTAGTGAAAAAAAAATAACAGAATATTCAAATAAACATAATGGCATAATTGTTATAGCAGGCAGCTAGGTAGATATGAGATGTTGGGGCAGGTGCCAAGCAGCAGAAAGTCACGCATCCTGTAAAAAGCAGGGGTCTACAGTCAGACAAGGGTCTTTCCAG
The DNA here is from genome assembly GCA_020226075.1 of Hydropotes inermis. NCBI lineage: Eukaryota > Metazoa > Chordata > Mammalia > Artiodactyla > Cervidae > Hydropotes > Hydropotes inermis. The sequence continues at coordinate 54,255,135 of CM035290.1, read as the reverse complement.
GTGCAGTGGCAAAGAATTTGCCTGAAATATAGGAGACAAAAGGGATATGGGTTCAATTTCTGGGTCAGGAAGACCCCAGGAGAAGGACATGGCAACTAACTCCAGTAATTTTACCTGGAAAATTCCATGAACAGAGAAGCCTAATAGGCTATATATAGTCCAGGGGGTCCCAAAGAGTTGGACATGACTGACCGACTGAGCACACACACAAACACACACAGACAGACAAAGGAAAGCAGGAGCCTGCAGACTGATAGGAAACCACACATTTTGGGTGAAAAGGGTCCCAAGATCAGACAAAAAAAGTGGGAAAATGCATACAAATGTAAATTTTTGCTCACTGTGTTTTCATTACAATAGGATTAGCCTAAAACAACAACAAAAAAAAGTGTGCATCATGCACCAATGCCATTACACTTCTGTCCTAAGCTAATGTGGACAGAATTCCCTCCTCCACTCAGGGAAGGTAAGCTGGGATGAAAAATCAGGGAAGTCAGTCCCCAAACTCCTCCCCCAGGTAATATTGTGCCCCTTCATTTGTATGTTCCTCATAACTGGCTTGCCAAAGAGGCCCAGGGCAACAGCTCCTCACCTGCCCAACTGCTATCCCTGTGTATCCTTGCTTAAATAAACTTTTATCATTTTACTTCGTTTACCTCTCAGCTCTGTCTCCAGATCTTTCACAATGAAGAAAGAACCTAAAATTCACTGGCAACAAAATCAATTACCCATTTGGAATATCAACTTAACACCAAAACTAATTTTAGATAAAATAAACATTAAAAAGTTAAAATGCATAAATGGATAAGTTAACAAACAAGTGAAACTATTACAAATCAAAATGAGCAAGTTTTATTACATAGCTGTGGTAAGATTGCTTTATGTATGGCATCAAAGGAAACTCTAAGAAAAATTTTAATTGAAGTTACTCAATAAATTATAAATTTTTATATATGAAGGTGTTATAAGGAAGAGTAGCAACTAGAAACTATTTGCCAAAGGATTGAAAAGTATGACTCTTGTTGAGACAGGTTTTCCATACCTGACTCACATTCTGCTTTGTTCAGGTCTTCTGAGCAAGACACTTTCAGTTAAGAATACTCATATAGGGAAAAATTCCATGATATTGACGTTTCAGAACTATGTCCCTCCCTGATCCATAGTATTACTACTACTACTAGGTATGAAGGCATTGTCTTCCCCTCCTTAAAGTAGATTTGCTTTTACCAGGATAATAAATCTAGAGATTCCTGTGCTCTCAAAGGAAGCATTCACTTAATTTCAGAGTAAAGAAAACGTCCTTTTTCTCTATCTCCTCTCTGTATTTCTCTTGAGGGGAGGATATCTGAGCAGGCCATCCGTAGCCCTACATACGATCAGAGTTTCCTAATTTTGCAGTTATTTTTCTGTAAAGTGATACAAGGAAAAAAAAGAAGAAGAAGAAGAAGAAGTGGGAGAAAGCAGATTAATGAATCAAGAGCCCAGGTAAAATCTATGTGAAAATATCCACCAAGACCCAGACAGATAATGGAGAAATCAGTGATTGTGAGTCACCTGGCATTTATGAAACATAAAAGTGAAATAATGTTTAATAGCCTCAATTTTCTATTTTAATTAAGCACAAAGGGCACTTATTAGCTTGATTGTTAAAAAATAAATAAATCAGAAGACACTGAAGATGCTGCACTGTGAAGAAGTGAATTTGTCTGGAACAGGTAAAAGCAACATCACCCTATACTGAACTTACAGATCATAAATTTTAATAGTCTCAAAGTTTTGATTTATACAATTTTTAATGGGGTCTCTCAGAAGTTAAATATAACAATGGAAAGTCAGATATTTGAGTTAATTCAAAATCAAAGATTATTGCGTCTATACATCAAAAGGAAAAAAAATGATGGTCCATTTATCTCCAAAAGTGACAGTAAGACAGAGGCAATCCTTTGGTTAAACAGGAAATAATGTGAAAAAAGGGGAATCAGAAAAGATGGCAAGATTATGAGATGACACTAATTATAAGTTCAAAAAAGGAGGAACAACGAGATAGCATGGCCTTCAAATAGAATTTTAAAAAGAATAGAACAGTAGGAATTCGAAAGAGTGAATAGAAAAACAGAAATATTTATCTTGATTCTGGGATCACTCTGTTTATAACAATGAGAAGTATTTAGTCAGAAAACTTGACAAACAAAGGAGATATTCTTAAAGAGAACCAAGTTTAACATAGAGAAAAGGAATGAAGTGGTGCAGAATATTTTTTTAAAGTAATGCAGAATATTAAGTTTCACAAAATTCAAAGATGAGCAAAATAAAGGACAGAAATGTTATGGATCTAACAGAAGCAGAAGATATTAAGAAAAGGTGACAAGAATACACAGAAGAACTGTACAACAAAGATCTTTATGACCCAGATAACTATGCTGGTGTGATTACTCACCTAGAGCCAGACATCCTGGAATGTGAAGTCAAGTAAGCCTTTAGAAGCATCACTATGAACAAAGCTAGTGGAGGTAATGGAATCCCAGTTGAGCTATTTCAAATCCTGAAAAATGATGTTGTGAAAGTGCTGCACTCAATATGCCAGCAAATATGGAAAACTCAGCAGGGGCCACAGAACTAGAAAAGGTCAGTTTTCATTCCAACCCCAAAGAAAGGCAATGCCAAAAAATGCTCAAACTACCACACAAATGCACTTATCTCACACGCTAGTAAAGCAATGTTCAAATTTCTCCAAGCCAGGCTTCAGCAATACATGAACCGTGAACTTTCAGATACTCAAGCTGGTTTTGGAAAAGACAGAGGAAATAGAGATCCAATTGCCAACATTTGCTGGATCATCAAAAAAGCAAGAGAGTTCCAGACAAAAACATATATTTCTGCTTTATTGACTATGCCAAAGCCTTTGAGTGTGTGGATCACAAACTGTGGAAAATTCTGAAAGAGATGGGCATAGCAGACCACCTGACCTGCCTCTTGAGAAACCTGTATGCAGGTCAGGAAGCAATAGAACTGGACATGGAACAGCAGACTTTTTCCAAATAGGAAAAGGAGTATGTCAAGGCTGTATATTGTCAGCCTGCTTATTTAACTTATATGCAGAGGTACATCATGGAAACGCCGCGCTAGCTGAAGCACAAGCTAGAATCAGGATTGCCGGGTTAATGTCAATAACCTCAGATATGCAGATGGCACCACCCTTATGTCAGAAAGTGAAGAGGAACTAAAGAGCCTCTTGATGAAAGTGAAAGAGGAGACTGAAAAAGTTGACTTAAAGCTCAACATTCAGAAAACTAAGATCATGGCATCCAGTCCCATCACTTCATGACAGATAGATGGGGAAACAGTGGCTGCCTTAATTTTTCTGGGCTCCAAAATCACTGCAGATGGTGATTGTAGCCATGAAAATAAAAGATGCTTACTACTCCTTGGAAGGAAAGTTATGACCAACCTAGATAGCATATTAAAAAACAGAGACATTACTTTGTCAACACAGGTCCATCTAGTCAAGGCTATGGCTTTTCCACTGGTCATGTATGGATGTGAGAGTTGGACTATAAAGAAAGCTGAGTGGCGAAGAATTGTTGTTTTTGAACTGTGGTGCTGAAGAATACTCTAGAGAGTCCCTTGGACTGCAAGGAGATCCAACCAGTCTATCCTAAAGGAGATAAGTCCTGGGTGTTCATTTGAAGGACTGATGTTGAAGCTGAAACTCCAATACTTTGGCCACATGATGAGAAGAGCTGATTCATTTGAAGAGACTCTGATGCTGGGAAAGATTGAGGGCAAAAAGAGAAGGGGACGACAGAGGATGAGATTGTTGGATGGCATCACTGACTCGATAGACATGGGTTTGGGTATATTCTGGGAGTTGGTGATGGACAGGGAAGCCTGGCGTGCTGTGGTTCCTGGGGTCGCAAAGAGTCGGACATGACAGAGCAAGTGAACTGAACTGAACTGAACTGAGAGTAGTGACAATTAGGAAATGGGAGTAAAGACTATTAGAGGTGTTAATATAAAAATTAGTCATAGCCTGAAAGTAGAGTGTTTTTTATTCAGTGGTAGCCCTGAGAGACTGCTCTGTGTGGGTGTGGGAAAGAGTCAGGGTATCCAGAAGTTTGCAACAAAGCAGACAGTCAGAATATTAGAGATTATTTTCAATTATGGAAAACCAGATATCTCAAGGAGTTTAGCACTTTAATGTATGGGAAGATCCATGATTCTGGGTTTCTTGGAATCATTATTTTCATATGCTTTTCAGCTATCTGGGGCCAGCATTCTGTTTTTCTGATTTCTCACATCCCCAGAGCTTCTCAGCAATCACTGTGGGGAGTGATGGCATCTGCTGGATCACAAGCACTGTTTCACTTTTAGGAGTGTTGGAGGCCAGAAATTACTAATACCTATTAAGTTATTGCTTATTAATGTGGAAGTATACACTCCAGTTTCATAGAGATAAGATAATCTTGCATCTAAAGAAGTGGCAAAGAAAAAAAAAAAGTGGCAAAAGATGGCCAAGGAAATAATATGTGCGTAGACTGACTCCATCAAGATGACACAAGACCATACAGTCTTGGAGAGTTCAGCTTACTGAATGATTCTCCATCTTAATAAAAAAGATTAACTGGTTCACTGAATGCTCAAAAATTGCCTACAATAATTAAGTTTGAGTATAGCTTCAAGATTCTAGAGCATTGCTAATGAAAATCATTGTTTCAGTCTCGCAGTGATCTCCTACTCTTTGTGACCCCAAAGACAGCCACACGCCAGGCCTCCCTGTCCATCACCAACTCCTAGACTTTACCCAAATTTATGTTCTTTGAGTCAGTGATGCCATCCAACCATCTCATCCTCTGTCATCCCCTTTTCCGCTTGCCTTCAATCTGTTAGGCAGTTAGAATAGGAAAAAGGAGTCCAATATGATGGTGGCTTAAAGACAAAGAAATGAAAAAGCCCACGAAAATGGAAAAAAAGAAAATCTGAGGACCAGAGTAAGAACCTCAGGGAAAATAAACAGCCCTCTTGGCTTGCTCAATTTACATAGGGCAGACTCAGGGGAAGTAGACAGAACATATAAAGAGAGGAGCCAAATGGAGCCTCTCTCTTTTGGGGTCGGGCCGCCCTCACACCTTGAGGGTGTACTTTCCTTTGCTTGCCAAATACAACTCTGAGCTGTAACCACGCTACAACACTGGTCCACCGTTAAAAGTCTTTGCTGCAGGGAGACAGAACTGAGGAAATTAAACTGAGGACATATCTGTTGCTGTGACCTGGATGTAACATGGTTGAAACAACCTCAGCTTGGCCACAGCGAGGCAGAGACCAAGCACAGCAGAGACCAACTTGGCAAAAGCTCACGCTGTGAGAGCTGAAAATGAAGGAAACCCAGCACAGTGGAAGTGAAAAGAAGCCTACTGTGCTGGAAACTGGGATAGCAAAAACAAACTCAGCAGAAAGCTCACATGGCTCCATCTCAGATTCCAGAAGACCTCCAGTTAAAGTCGGAGGTCCTCACTCCTATGGCTGGAAGGACTAAAATATCATAATTCCTTGACAATCCTTCATTTCTTGTTTCCTTGAAGCCGCAGATGAGCAGCAGTGGGTGCAAATGAGGGACTCTGGAAGGGGCTACTCCCCAGTGTGTCCCGAAGGCTCCATTGTCTGCTGTGCCCTAGTAACTGTTGCCCAAGAGGGTGTGGGTTCTTCTGTCCTTAATCTCCTTTGTGACAAGGATCAGGCCAATGAAAATTGTGGGCACAGGTCAGGTATTTAGAAACTTTTCTGGCAAATTATGAAAGGGGATCCTCAGCACATTTTCCCACTGCTTTTCCCTTCCATCCTCTCTTCATCTATGTCACTGATTACAAAGTATTGGGAAGGTCATTATCTTTCCATTTCTAAAAGTTTTGTTTGAAACCATTTACCTAAGATTGTGACTCAAACCCACATGGCAGGGAATCTGTGCTGTGCTTAGTTTCACAGTCGTATCCAACTGGGACTTGAGTCTGGCCAAAATCCATGGTGCCTGGTTTCAGAACTTAATGAAGCTCATGTTCTTGATATTTCACTGAAGAAATAATTCAGTTAGAGACACAGCAATAGGTAAGAGGTAGGTTTCTTTGAATTAAGAGAGAAGCAAACTCCAAGAGTGTGTACCATAACAGAGGGCGAGTGTGGTGGCCATGAAATGTGAGGTTAGTTTTTGTGAGCTGAATGATTTCATACGTTCATGAGTTGGTGGATCATTCTAACAACTGAGGAACCACCCACTCCTTGGTCTTTTGATAGTGCTTTGGAATTGTGATGGTGCCTCTGGGTGTGTCATTTAGCTTGCAGATTGAGGATCAAGGTTTAGTTTAATTTGAATTGTCTGCCAGTTCAGTTGAGCTCAGTAGCTCAGTCGTGTTTGATGCTTTGCAACCCCATGGACCACACTATGTCAGGCTTCCCTATCTGTCACCAACTCCTGGAGCTTGCTCAAACTCATGTCCATCAAGTCAGTGATACCATCCAACTATCTCGTCTTCTATCTCTTCTCTTCCTGCCTTCAATCTTTCCCAGCATCAGGTTTTGTTTTTGTTTTTGTTTTCCAGTGAGTCAGTTCTTCCCATCAGGTGGACAAACTATTGGAGTTTTAGCTTCAGCATCAGCCCTTCCAATGAATATTCAGGACTGATTTCCTTTAGGACTGACTGGTTTGATCTCCTTGATATCCAAAGGACACTCAAGAGTCTTATCCAACACCACTGTTCAAAAGCATCAATTCTTAGGCACTCAGTTTTCTTTAGTCCAAAGTCCAATATAGTCTCACATCCATACATGAATGACTACTGGAAAAACCATAGCTTTGACTAGACAGACCTTTGTTGGCAAAGTAACGTGTCTGCTTCTTAAAATGCTGTCTAGTTTGGTCACAGTATTTCTTCCAAGAAGCAAGAATATTTTAATTTCATGGTTGAGGTCACTATCTGCAGTAATTTTGGAGCACCCCAAAAATAAAGCCTTCTCACTGTTTCCATTGTTTCCCGTCTGTTTGCCATGAAGTGATGGGACCAGATGCCATGATCTTAGTTTTCCGAATGTTGAATTTTAAGCCGACTTTAAGTCTTTCACTTTCTTTGAGAGGCTCTTTAGTTCCTCTTCACTTTCTGCCATAAGGGTGTGTGTCATCTGCATATGTGAGGTCATTGTTATTTCTCTAGGAAATCTTGATTCCAACTTTCGCTTCATCCAGCCTGGCATTTCACATGATGTACTCTGCACATAAGGAGCAGGGTGACAACATACAGCTTTAACATACTCCTTTCCTTATTTGAACCAGTCTGTTGATCCATGTCTGGTTCTAACTGTTGTTTCCTGACAGTGAAACAGGTCAAGTCATCTGGTATTCCCATCTCATGAAGACTTTTCCCATTTGATTTTAATCAGTTTGACTATGCCCTTGGGCTATGTCATTCTTTCAAAAGTTGTGCCCTGCCCACTTCCATCCTGTTTCATGCTCTTTTTGTGAGCCCCATCCGGGACCACAATGTTGCATCTACAATCTTCTGGAGGGACAACCAGAAAATAGCTTACCCTTAGGAGGGAAATACTGTATAATATCCAATCCTTCTAGAGATCCAGGCCTTCATCTTCCATGTTTCCTACAACATGTGCAACACCAGCATCTTTCAGTGAACCCACTAGGGCAAATGACAGGCACACAATGCCTGCTAGAAGTCCATGTGTTGGTGGCATCCCTTCAAGAGCAATTGGACTTCCAGGGACAATGTTTGCCACATTGAAGTTTAGTCCTATAGGTCATTTGGGCCCAAACTTTTACCACCCTTCTCCCAAAGCTCTGAACATACCCGGGAATCAAATCTCCACTCCACTTTTATTGAATATATGTTACATTTTATCATTTTGTCCTTAAGACACTTACTAACTCCTACAACCAGGACCCTGCCACCTCTGTGGGCAACATTGCTCCACCCAGTCTATTATTAAAAACTCTTAATGCCCCTAACAGGATGAGATAACCAACTCCTTTGTCATTACTTCTGCTATTACCTAGAGTGTGTCTATGACAATGAAATGTTTACCATTGGAGATACCCAACGCTGCTCTTATGGAGGACTGGGGGAGGGAATCAGTGACTTACATTTCATCAGAACAATAAGAGAATAAGGCTTATGTCTGCTTCACCAGGTTCCTAGTCTCAGGGCACAAGCTGGGATTGCTTTACATCCTGATATCTGTTCCTATCCATTGTAGCAAAGCAGCAATGGGCTTTTCAGTTCAGTTCAGTTCAGTCACTCAGTCGTGTCTGACCCTTTGTGACCCCATGAATCACAGCATGTCAGGCCTCCCTGTCCATCACCAACTCCGGGAGTTTACTCAAATTCATGTCCATTGAGTTGGTGATGCCATCCAGCCATTTCATACTCTGTGGTCCCCTTCTCTTCCTGCCTCCAATCCCTCCCAGGATCAGGGTCTTTTCAAATGAGTCAACTCTTCTCATGAAGTGGTCAACGTATTGGAGTTTCAGCTTCAGCATCAGTCCTTCCAATGAACACCCAGGACTGATCTCCTTCAGAATGGACTGGTTGGACCTCCTTGCAGTCCAAGGGACTCTCAAGAGTCTTCTCCAACACCATAGTTCAAAAGCATTAATTTTTTTGGCGCTCAGCTTTCTTCACAGTCCAACTCTCACATCCATACATGACCACTGGAAAAACCATAGCCTTGGCCAGGTGGACCTTTGTTGACAAAGTAATGTCTCTGCTTTTTAATACTCTGTCTATGTTGGTCATAACTTTCCTTCCAAGGAGTAAGTGTCTTTTAAGTTTATGGCTGCAATCACCATCTGCAGTGATTTTAGAGCCCCAAAAAATAAAGTTTGACATTGTTTCCACTGTTTTCCCATCTATTTCCCATGAAGTTATGAGACCAGATGCCATGATCTTAGTTTTCTGAATATTGAGTTTTAAGTCAACTTTTTCACTCTCCTCTTTCACTTTCATCAAGAGGCTTTTTAGTTTCTCTTCACTTTCTGTCATAACAGTAGTGTCATCTGAATATTTGACGTAAGATTACAGCCCCTTAATCCTACCCTGCACTGGTCATGCTGGAGAACTTGGGTACACCCAACTCCACCCTGGGATCCCAGGAGGTTGACCTACCTTACCCTGCCTGGGGATCTGGTCCTCAGGAGGTTGTCCCACCTCAACCTGCTCCTCAACCCCTCAAGGGGTCCCAGGAGGTAGACATGCCTCAACCTCCTCCATGACTCAACTCTCAGGAGGCTAACATGCCTCAGCCTTCCAGGGGATTGAGTCTCCCGGATGTTGTCAGCCTCAATCTGCCTGAGGATCTGCACCCTGACCCAGAGAAGACCGGCTCTCATGTTACAACAGTACTGTGTAGGCTAAGCTTCAAAAAGATTCACCCCTAAGGAAGTTAACCCACAAAAAGAGAAGAAAGACTATTAGTTGTGAGACTGTGCCCAGTCTCAGCAATAACACAGGAGCCCAATGAGAACCCCATTGCCTTTCTTGAAACTTTCTCCAAAAATTTGTCAATCTGGACTCAGACTCATACGAGGGCCAGGTGATTTTAAAGGACAAATTCCTGCCCCAGTGTGTATCAGAAATCAGGACAAAGTCAAAACAACTATAGCATCAGGACCCTGCTTCCTCTTTAGATGAGATGGTCCAGATAGTCACCAATACCTTTTATAACAGAGAACAGGAGAGGGAGGCCAAGGCCCAGAAAAGGAAGAGAAGGAACGAGACAAGGCACATCCAGATGCCGGCCCCCTCCTGGGAAGTCCTATGGCAAACTTCAAGTCCTTAAAGGACAAGGCATGAGGCAAATGCCTAATCTGTAAACAGGCGGGACATTGGGCCAAAGAGTGTCCAAACCATGGCAGTTCTCCTAAAATGGCTTGCTACCAATGCCATCAGTTGGGACATTGGGCAGAACTCTGCTCTGGGAACCCAAGAGCCTCAAGGTCAAGCACCAAGCCTTCCCTCAAGATGGTTCACCAGGACTGAAGGGGCACACTCCAGCCAGCCCGCCTGTCACAGATAACCATCACAGGGCTGGATCCAAGGGTGAAACTGGATGTGGCAGGTACATCCGAGAATTTCTTGGTTGACACAGGGACTACCTACTCTGTCCTGACCTCATACTCCAGAGCCTTCTCCTCCCAAACCTGTACCATTATGGGTGTCACAGAAAAAAAAAAAACAAAACAAAAAAAAAAAAAACAATTATAACCAGAGTCACACAGGCACTTCTTTGTTGCTGGGATGGACAGATATTCCTCCCTCCCCCCGCCCCCCAGTTTCTGGTAGTCCCTGAGTGTCTTACTCCCTTATTGGGACAAGATATTTCCCTGCTTTCCAGATTTTGCAGTCCTGATAGAAGATGCTATAAAACTCTTATCTTGGAGGCAAACTAATTATTCTTACCAGCCACCAAGTGAAACATCTCCTGAATGGCAGAGGCTATTTATGGATGTCTGATCAAAGAATCCCCAGATATCAAGTAGTGCTGATGGAAAATCCAGGCCTGACTATATCCTCTTGTGAGGTTCTTAACCCAGCTACCCTTCTACCTACCCCTGAGGACTCTCTCCCTTTTCACTCTTGCCTAGAAACTTTGGACCACTGGACAAAACCCTGAGAGGGATTGTCATAAGATCCTCTAATCAATCCTGAGGAAATCTGATACACTGATGGAAGCAGTAGTCTCCAATTCTGAGACCATAGAGGCTAAACCTTTGCCACCAGGTACTTCAGACGAGTTGGCTGAGCTCATAGCCCTGACTCAAGCTTTAGAGCTGGGAAAAGGAAAAAGAGTAGCCATTTACACTGACTCCAAGTATGCCTTTGTGGTGCTACATGTACATGCTACTATTTGGAAAGAAAGAGGCCACTTGACCACACGAGGGTCCCCAATCAAATATTATGATCACATCCTTAGGCTCTTGGGGGCAGTCCAACTGCCCCCTAAGGTTTCAGTCTCCCACTGTAAAGGATACCAAACAGGGAGCATGGAAGTGGCATGAGGGAGCCAAGCAGCTGATCAGGGAGCTAAGAGAGCAATGTTACAGAACAATGACCTAATAGGGGCTTCCACAGGCTAATTTTCCAGAAACTCCTTCATATACTGAAGGTGAGACTCTTAAAGCTAAGAGTGAGGGCTTTCAAGAGGATCATATGGGGTGATTCCAAAAGGAGGGACTCCTTTTTCTCCCTGGGAATCTCTGAAGGAAGTTGGTTAACTCCTTACATGCCACCAGTCATTCAGGGGAGAAGGCCTCCAAAGATTACTAGAAAGGGACTTCAGAGGAACAGGCCTCAAAACAACTACCAGGCAAGTGGTTTCCTCTTGTCCCTCTTGCCAATTAAACAACCCCCAAGGAGCTCGAAGATCCCAGTTGGCCCAGCCCGTCCAGTGATGTGGGGCCTACCCAGGAGAAAACTGTCAGATGGCCTTCAGCCAGATGCCAGTTTCTCAAGTGTATAAATACCTACAAGTCATGACAGATACATTCACAGGATGAATTAATTGAAGGCTTTCCCACCCAGACTGAGAAGTCTGAGGAGGTAGTAAAAAATAAAAAAGAAAAATTGCTCCATGAAATCATTCCAAAATTTTCCCTGTCCAGGTCATTGCAAAGTGACAATGGGACATCATTTACTTTTAAGGTCACCCAAAGGGTCTCTAAAGCATTGGGCATCACTTATTACCTCCATTGTGACTGGAGGCCTCAGTCTTCAGGAAAAGTAGAAAGAGCCAATCAATTCTTAAAATCAGTGATAAGAAAGATAACCCAGGAGACCTCCCTGGAATGGAAGGAGGCTTTATCAATAGCTTTCTTCGGCACCCATATTGCCCCTAAGGAACAGGCTGGTCTTAGTCCTTGTGAGATGCTATATGGGAGATCTTTTGTTTATGTCAAAGACCTCTTCCTAGATCCAGAGGCTCAAACCCTCCATCTTATATCATGGCTATTGGTCAATTCCAACAAGAAATACACTTGTGGGGTGTGAACCAAGAGCCAAAAGATTCTAAAGAGTTACCCACTATCAGCTCCAGGAACTCAAGTCCTAATTAACGTCTATAAGGATGGGTCCCCAAAAGCTCAGCTGCAGCCCACATGGAAGGACCCCTACCCTGTAATACTTTCTATCCCCACATCAATCAAGGTTCCAGGGCATGGCACCTGGATTCACTACTCACAAATCAAGCCATGGAAGAAAACAGAAGAGGACACTCAATACACCTGTGAGCCCCTGGGAGATCTCAGATACCTATCCAGAACTACAAATGAGTGCCATTCTAATGAACACCCTGAAAATTAAGTTTCTAGGAATAAGATCTCTCAGGATATCCCTAAAAAGCCAACACAGCTTGGCAGGGGTTGTACTCCAAAATACACAGGAGATATATCTCTTGATCCCTGAACAAGGAGGGACTTGCACCATCTTGAATGAGATATGTTGTTTCTGGGTAAATACCTCCAGCCAAGTTAAAGAAAGTCTCACAGTCTTAAAACATGCAGATCCTATGGGATCTCAAAGAACGAGATGGAGAGTTCTTGGGATAACTACAGTCTCTCTTTGGGGGATACTTCTCCTAGCGAGGGTGCTTATGATTGTTCCATGTACTATCAGTAGTCTAACCCATTTTATCTCCGTGTATAGTTTTCTCTTGTATTGTTGGAAGAGGGCATTGGCTATGGCTAGTTTGTTCTCTTGGGGAAAAACTCTGTTAGCCTTTGCCCTGCTTCATTTTGTACTCCATGGTCAAACTTGCCCATTACTACAGGTGTCTCATGACTTCCTACTTTTACACTCAAGTGCCCTATGATGAAAAGCACATCTCTTTGTGTGCGTGTGTGTGTGTGTGTGTTCTGGAAGGTCTTGTACTTCCTCATAGAACCACTTAACTTTAGCTTCTTTGACATTACTTTGGCATAAACTTGGATTACTGTGATAGTGAATGGTTTGCCTTGGAAATGAAAATGAAAATCACAACACCAAGTAAAATGCATATTCCAAAAATACATATTCCAAAAAGGTTGCTTTTATTTTTCATCATATTTAAAAGTTTTTAAAATTTGAAAAACAGCCATAAATATAATTACAAAGAGAGTCTACTTGGTTTTTTTTTTTCTTTCTCTGTTTTGCCACATCATGTAGCTTGCAGGAATCTTAGTTGCCTAACCAGGTATTGAAACAGGGCCCCAGCAGTGGAAATATGGAGTCCTATTAAAACATCATCAGAGAATCCCCACCACTACCTATTAAAACACAGCATAGAGCCTGTGATCTAACAATTCCACTCATAGTTATTTGCCAAAAATGACTACAAATATTCAGGAAAAGTACATTAAATTTTCATAATGTCACGAAGGACAAAGTTAGAATTTAAACTTTTAATATTTATAACATTTGGGGCAATACATTAATAAAAAAACTATTATAAGATAAAAATTTAAATATGAAACTTGCATAAAAACAGATATGACTTGAGTATATGTATAAGTATTTGACACACCAGTTATTTCCAAGAAAAGTAAAACTCTAAGAATTTGAACATATGAAAATCTTTGTGTTTCAAAAACTAAAAACAAAATTGAATTTAAAGAGTACAAATTGTAAACATTAGTTATATATAAAGGAACTTAAAAATTTCTATCTTTGATACACAAAAATGTTATAAAATGTTTATGAAAAAGGTAGAAAAATAAAATATATGCTATAAACATACATAGCTTACAGCTAATGAAAAAGAGTCCAAAATTATTCAATCATTCTGAAAATAAAAAATGGAAAAGAAAATAATCATATATTTTTTTATGATTAAAAAGTAAAATATTATAACAAACTGTACTGGAGCATAGTGGCATTTCCATGTATTACTAGTGGTAATACAAATGATATGGCATTTGTGGTAGGAAATTTCACAAAAAAGTTAAAATTCTTCAAAACGTACTTATTACAACAAATCCATTTCATTTTAATTTGTCAAATGGATATCATCAGTGCTTTATTATTACTACATTATTGGGCCATTAATTATAATGGTGAAAAATGAGAAAATATTGCATAATGTATCTGTGGGTTCTAGATATAGTTTTTTAAGTTTTTTTTCTAATATATTTATTTATTTTAATTGTTTCTGTAGCATAATTAATTTAAAACGTTATGTTAGTTTCAGGTGTACACAGAATGAATCAATTATATATACATGTATCCACTTTTTTTTAGATTATTTTCGCTTTTTTCCCTTTACAGTGTACTGAGTAGAGTTTACTGTTCTATACAGCAGGTTCTTATCTGCTACCTATTTTATATATAGTAGTGTGTATATGTCAGTCCCAATCTCCTCGTTCTCCTTAACACCTGATAACCATAAGTTTTACTTCTACATCTGTAACTTTACTTATGTTTTGTAAATAAGTTAATGTGTAACTTTTTCTTTAGATTCTACACATAAGTGATATCATATGTGATTTGCCTTTCTCTATCAGACTTACTTCATTCAGCAGGACAATCTCTAGGTCCATCCATTTTGGTTCATGTTTGTATGTTAAGTCACTTCACTTGTGTCTGACTCTTTGAGACTCTATGGACTGTAGTCCACCAGGCTCCTCTCTCCATGGGATTCTCCAGGCAAGAATACTGGAGTAGGTTACCATGCTCTCCTTCAAGGGATCTTCCCAAATGAAGGATGCCAAAAGATGTCTCTGGCATCTCTGCCACTGGCAGGCAGGTTCTTTACCTCAAGCGCCACTGGGAAGCCTCCCCATCCCCGGTTTTGCTGCAAATGGCATTATTTTGTTCTTTTTTTTTATGGTTGAGGAATATTCTATTATATATAAATGCAGCTTCTTTATCTGTTCCTCTGGATGGATATTTCAATTCCTTCCGTATCCTGGCTATTGTAAATAGTGTTGCAATGAACACTGAGTTATATGTCTTTGGGTATATGATTTTTTCTCCAGGTATATGTAAGAGTGGGCTTGCTGGGTCATATGGAAGTTCTTATTTTAGCTTTTAAGGGAACCTACATATTGTTCTCCATAGCGGCTATCGAATTTACTTTCCCACAAACAGTGAAGGAGCGTTCCATTTCTCTACACCCTCTCCAGTATTTGTAGATTTTTATGATGATGATCATTCTGACTGGTATAATACCTCATCAGAGTTTTTTATTTTCACTCTTCTAATAATTAATGGTATTGAGTATCTTTTCTTGTACTTTTGATCAAAATAAATGTCTTCTTTGGAGAAATGTATATTTAGATCTTCCACCCACTTTTGTGGGCGGTTCGTTTTCTTGATATTGAAAGGGATACACATGAGCTGCTTGTATATTTTGAAGATAGGATGTATGTCAAGATTGCTCATCCTAAGTTTTCCTACTCAAAATGTATAGTGTTCAGCTTTACATTTAGGTCTCTAAACCACTTTGAGTTTATTTATTTATTCATTTCTTTGTATGCTGTTAGGGAGTGTTCTGATTTTATTCTTTTACATGTAGCTGTTCAGTTTTTTTCAGCACCACTGACTGAAGAGACTGTCTTTTCTCCATTGTATATTATTGCTTTCTTTGTTGTAGGTTAAATGACCATTGGTATGTGAGTTTATCTCTGGAATTTGTTTTCTGTTTCACTGATTTATATTTCTGATTTTGTACCAGTACCATACTATTTTGAATACTCTAGCTCTGTAGTTCAGCCTGAAGTCAGGGAGATTAATTCTTCTGACTCCAGTTTTCTTTCAGAAGATTGCTTAGCAATTCAGAATTTTTTTGGATTTCCACAAGAATTGCAACCTAGACAGCATATTAAAAAGCAGAGACATTACTTTGCCAACAAAGGTCCATCTAGTAAAGGGTATGGTTTTTCCAGTGGTCATGTATGGATGTGAGAATCTGAGCACCGAAGAATTTATGCTTTTGAACTGTGGTGTTGGAGAAGACTCATGAGAGTCCCTTGGACTGCAAGGAGATCCAACCAGTCCATCCTAAAGATCAGTTCTGGGTGCTCATTAGAAGGACTGATGAAGCTGAAACTCCAATACTTTGGCCACCTGATGTGAAGAGTGACTCATCTGAAAAGACCCTGATGCTGGGAAAGATTGAGGGCAAGAGGAGAAGGGAACAACAGAGGATTAGATGCTTGAGTGGCATCAAATGACTCAATGGACATGGGTTTGGGTGGACTCTGGCAGTTGGTAATGGACAGGAAGGCCTTGCATGCTGCGGTTCATAGGGTCACAAAGACACAACTGAGCGACTGAACTGAACTGAACTGATACAAATTACAAAAATAGTTTGTTCTAATTCTGTGAGGGATTGCGTTAAGTCTGTAGATTGCTTTGATAGTATACTCATTTTCCAAATATTCATTTTTCCCCTCCAAGAACATTGTATATCACTCCATCTGTTTGTGTTGTCTTTGATTTCTTTCATCAGTATCTTATAATTTCCTGAATATATTATAGTTAATATCTAAGAATAAATCTACTTGACTCTTTATGTAGGTTTATTCCTAGGCAATTTATTCATTTTTGTTGCCATGTGAAATGGAATTTTTTTTTTAATTTCAAATTCTGTTCTTTCATTACTAGTTTATAAGAATGCAAAAGATTTCTGGATATTAATTTTTTATCCTGCAACTTTACCAAATTCATTAATGAGTTCTAGTAATTTTCCAAGTGCACCTTTAGAATTTTCTATGTATAGTGTTGTATCATCTGCAAAGAGTGACAGTTTCACATCTTTCTAATTTTAATTCTTTTTATGTCTTATTATTACCTGATTGTCATGGCAAGGACTGCTAAAATTATGCTGAATAATAGTGACAAGAGTGGACACCCTTGTCTTGTTCCTGATCTTAAAGGAAATGTTTTCAGTTTTTCACCATTGAGAATGATATATGCTGTGTTTTTATATATATGTATATATTTCATATATATACATATATATATATATATTTATTTATTTATTTATTTATTTATTTATTTATTATGATGAGGCAGATTCCTGCTATGCCCACTTTCTGGAGACTTTGTATTATAAATGGGTATTGACTTTTGTCAAAAGTTTCTTCTGTATCAATTGTGATGATTGTATAATTTCTCTTCTTCAATTTGTTAATATAATGTATCACATTGACTGATTTGCATTTATTGAAGAATTGTTGGCATGCCTAGTATGAATACCAATTGCTCATGATGTAGGAATGTATTAAAGTGTTTTTGGATTTGCTTGGTATTATTTTGTTGAGGATTTCTGAGTAACTTTCTTCAGTTTTAGTGACCTGTACTTTTCTTTATTTGCAATATATTTGACTGGCTTTTGTATCAGGGTGATGGTGAGGTTGGGTGTGTCATTTATTCTGCAAATTTTTTGGAAGCACTTGAACAGGATGAGTATTACCTCTTCTCTAAATTTTTGACAGAATTTGCCTGTGAAGCCAGCTGGTCCTGGGCTTCTGTTTGTTGGAAGACTTTTTTTTTTTTTTCATTTATTTATTTATATTAGTTGGAGGCTAATTACTTTACAATATTGTAGTGGTTTTTGCCATACATTGACATGAATCATGTATTTACATGTGTTCCCCATCCTGAACCTCCCTTCCACCTCCCTCCCCATCCCATCCCTTTGGGTCATCCTAGTGCACCAGCCCTGAGCACTTGTCTCATGCATCAAACCTGGACTGGTGATCTGTTTTACAGTTGGTAATATACATGTTTCAGTGTTGTTCTCTCAGATCATTCCCCCCACCCCCCACGTCTTCTCCCACAGAGTCCAAAAGTCTGTTCTATACATCTGTGTCTCTCTTTCTGTCTTGCATATAGGGTTATCATTACCATCTTTCTAAATTCCATATATATGCATTAGTATACTGTATTGATGATTTTCTTTCTGGCTTACTTCACTCTGTATAATGGACTCCAGTTTCATAACCTCATTAAAACTGATTCAAATGTATTCTTTTTTATGACTGAGTAATATTCCATGGTGTATATGAACCACAGATTTCTTATACATTCGTCTGCTGATGGGCATCTAGGTTGCTTCCATGTCCTGGCTATTATAAAAGGTGATGCAATGAACATTGGGGTACATGTGTCTCTCAGTTCTGGTTTCCCAGAACTGGGCATGTGTGTATGCACAGGAGTGGGATTTCTGGGTCATATGGCAGTTCTATTTCCAGTTTTTTTAAGGAATCTCCACACTGTCCTCCAAGTGACTGTACTAGTTTGCATTCCCACAAACAGTGCAAGAGAGTTCCCTTTATTCAACACCCTCTCCAGCATTTATTGCTGATAGACTTTTGGATAGCAGCCATTCTGACTGGCGTGAAATGGTACCTCATTGTGGTTTTGATTTGCATTTCTCTGATAATGAGAGATGTTGAGCATCTTTGCATGTGTTTGTTAGCCATCTGTATGTCTTCTTTGGAGAAATGTCTGTTTAGTTCTTTGTCCCATTTTTTTATTGCATCCTTTATTTTTCTGAAATTGAGCTGTAGGAATTGCTTGTATATTTTTGAGATTACTTCTCTGTCTGTTGCTTCATTTGCTATTATTTTCTCCCATTCTGAAGGCTATCTTTTCACCTTGCTTATAGTTTCCTTAGTTGTGCAAAAGCTTTTTAAGTTATTTAGGTCCAATTTGTTTAGTTTTGCTTTTATTTCCAATATTCTTGGAGGTGGGTCATAGAGGATCTTGCTGTAATTTATGTTGGAGAGTGTTTTGCCTATGTTCTCCTCTAGGAGTTTTATAGTGTCTGGTCTTACATTTAGATCTTTAAATCCATTTTGAGTTTATTTTTGTGTATGGTATTAGAAAGTGTTTTAGTTTAAACCTTTTACAAGTCGTTGACCAATTTTCCCAGCACCACTTGTTAAAGAGGTTGTCTTTTCTCCATTGTATATTCTTGCCTCCTTTGTCGAAGATAAGGTGTCCATAGGTACACAGGTTTATCTCTGGGCTTTCTATTTTGTTCCACTGATCTATATTTCTGTCTTTGTGCCAGTGTCATACTGTCTTGATGACTGTGTCTTTGTAGTAGAGCCTGAAGTGAAAATGAGTATGCTACCCAAAGCAATCTATAGATTCAATGCAATCCCTATCAAGCTACCAATTGTATTTTTCACAGAACTAGAACAAATAATTTCACAATTTGTTTGGAAATACAAAAAAAAACTTGAATAGCCAAAGCAATCTTAAGAAAGAAGAATGAAATTGGAAGACTTTTTAATCACAGTTTCAATTTCATTATTTGTGATTTTGTATTTTCCATTCTTCCTATTTCAATCTTGGAAGGTTATACCATTCTAAGATTTATTTTTTTCCCTCATTTCTTCCAAGATAGCCATTTTATTGGCATGTATTTGTTGTAGTAGTCTCATGATTCTTTGTATTTCTGTGGTGCCCATTGAAATTTCCCTTTATTGTTTTTTAATTTTATTGATTTGAGTCCCCCCCCCTTTTTTTTTTGGATGAGTCTGGAAAAAAGGTTTATATGTTTTATTTATCTTTTCAAAGAGTCAGCTTTCAGTTTCATTGATCCACATTATTGTTTACTTTGTATCTATTACATTTAATTCTGTTTTCAGCATCATGAGTTCTTCTCTTCTACCATCTTTAGGTTTTGTTTGTTCTTCCTTCTGTAGTTGCCTTAGGCATAATATTAAGTTCTTTGAGATTTTTCTTGTTTCTTGAAGTATGATTGTACTGCTATAAACGTCTCTCTTAGAACTGCTTTTGCTGTGTGCTGTGTGCTTTTGCTGCTTTTGCTTTGGGTCATCATGTTTTGATTATCATTTGTTTCTAGGTATTTTTTCTTTATTTCCTCTTTCTTTAGTGATCCCTTGATTACTTAGTAACATATTGTTTATCTTCCATGTGTTTATGTTTGTTTGTTTGTTGTTGTTTTCTTACATTTTCTTTGTATAACTAATTCCTAATCTCATCACATTGTGGTTGGAAAGATGCATGATATGATTTCCTTTTTCTTACCTTTACCTCAGCTTGATTTATCACCCAAATATGATCTATTCTGGAGAATGTTATGTGTGCACATAAAAAGAAAATGTATTCTGCTATTTTTGGATAGAATGTCTTAATGATATCAGTTAAGTCTATTTGGTTGAGTGCTTAATTTAAGGCTTGTGTTTTCTTATTACTTTTCTGTCTGGATCATCTGCCCATTGGTATAAGTGAGGTGTTAATTTCTCCCACTGTATTAAGTTACTATTGATTCTCCCTTTCCTGGCTGTTAGCATTTGCCTTATGTATTGTGGTGCTCCTTCCATCTCTCTTGTAACAATCTATGTTTTTAAGTTTATTTTGTCTCATATGAGTATTGCCATCCCACTTTTCTTTTGATTTCCATTTGCATGGGGTATCTTTGTCAATCCCCTCACTTTCAATCCCTATGTGAAACTCTTGTAGACTATATACATATATATATATATATTTCTTTTCATATTCATTGAGCCAATTTATGTCTTTGGATGGGACATTTCATCCATTTACTTTTAAGATAAGTATAAATATGAGTTTTCCTATTGCCATTTTCTTAAGTGTTTTGGGTTTGTTTTTGTAGGTGTTTTTTCTTTCTTTCCTCTTTTGTTGTTCTCTCTTGTTCTTTCTTGCTTAGAGGATTTCCTTTAACATTTTGCTATAAAACTGGTTTGAACTTTCCCAGCTTTTGCTTGACTTTAAAACTGTCGTTTTCTCTGTTGAATCTGAATGAAAGCCTTGCTGGGTACTACCATGAATTTTCTATATATATAGAATATAGCCACTAGGATGAGTTTTCATGTTTTGAAATTGGACAAATGAGAGAGGGGACAGAGAAATGTATCTTGATATTTTGAGGTGAAAAGAAGATATACTAGGGGAATGCATTTCACATTTTTAGCAATATATAAAAAACTGTGCTGTTTAGAATAAGGGTTATATGTTAAGCACTGCAAATTTTATTCATAAACAGTTCAGTTGAAGTATAACATATATACTGAAAAGTTATCAAATTGTAACTGTACAGACTAATACGTTTCTATGATTTGAATGCAAATAAAGTCTTTTGTTTTCTCTCAGATTATTTAAGACTGCAAGAAAATGTCACTCCTGTTTTGTAATGATAGAAAACAGATCATCCTTGAAATATCAAAATGTCATGAGCCTATCAGAAATCTGTATTCATAAGTCAACCAGTTGAAATAAATTCCAATGAATGAGAAGCCCATTTTGAATATATTAGGGACACATGAACTTCTTTATGCAAATCCTTAAAAGAGGAGTTGACTACCATTAAAGTGGGTAAAAATACTAGCTAAAATTTTAATCAACTACTAAAACCACTCAGCCTAAGATGTGAGAAGTCGGGCTATATTGTAAGAAATATTGAAGACAAGAGAAAGAACCATAAAAATCACCCATTCTGATTCCCATAGTAGTTCATAGGCATGAAAGTGACTCTCATCTTGGATCCTTTCTCCATACAAAGCAAAGACTTTAAGGTGCTGTGGTTGGGGTAGTAAATCCAGATTCTAAGTTTCCTTGTTCTGGGGGGACTGGTAGAAGCATAACTATCCTATGTGGCAAGGAAGACAAAACACCTTCAGACCTACAGCTACATCATCTTTCAGAGGGAGGACTTGCTACAGGTGGGGAATGTGCAAGAAACTGCCCTATGGCCAATCTCCCTGAAGATAGCACACAGAATCATGCTGTCCCAAGTAAAAGAGAAAATGTACATTAAGAAACTTCTGCCCCTAAGGTTTAGAGTCTGTCAAAGACAGAGCCTGAACCAAGAAAGTCATGTACCTCCTTGATCCACTATAAGTTCAAGTTAAATAACAAGCCAACAGCAATCTACTGGGATACAGGGGGAATAAAGTGAGCATGTCACCTCTGTTGCAAACATACATAGATTGACAAGAATAGTAGGTCAAACAAGAACACTGCAAAAAACATATTCACACCTGAAGCTTCAAGATCCATAGAATAGCAGCAATCACTTATTAAAATTAACTGAAGCTAGAGCATGCTCAATTTAATTCTGTCAACAAAAAAATTCAAACCTTAACTACTGACTAACTGATCAACACCCCTTAGGAATTGAACTGGGGTCTCTTGCATGGCAGGCAGATTTTTTACCAGCTGAAACTCCAGGGAAGCTCAATAATTGAATGTGCATGCCTATTAAAATAACATTTATCTCAATTTTGACTCTTCTGTACCAAATATCCAGCATTCAGTCAAAAATTATAAGATGATCTGGGAAATCGCAAGTGACAAGAAGATTAAAAAGTTCACAGAATAATACCTTATAGATACCCCAGAAGTTAGAACTATAATAAAATTTAAAATAACTTTGGTTAATATGTGCAGAGATTTAATAAAAGAGGTGGACAACTATGCAAAATGAATATACCTATGTAAACATCATTCCAATCAAAATATATAATTTATAAGCATCTTGCAAATATCTTTCATAATTTCTTCTAGTTAATATTCTTTAAAAACTGTAACTATTGGCTTGTATTACCATAGATGCTATAGATTGTTTTGTGCTTGTTTTTGTAATTTATTATGCAATACACATATTATGCAATATTTTGTATCTGGCTCCTTTTGCCTAGATATTATTGGTCACATTCATTTTGGTTTTGCATTTAGCAATAGTTTCTTCTTTTTCTTTGTTATTTGGAAGGAAGAAGATACAGATAAGATACAGATAAGACAGGTAGGGAAAATGGCAAATCATGGAAAATTTTTAAGATTTCTGTAGCAAAAAATGAATGGTAGCATTAACCCTAATTGAGAACACAAGACATGGGCTAGCAATTCATATAATTAGTGGAAAAAGTAAATTAAATCTCAGGTGCCTTTAATACACCCAAATACAAATTGAGAATGCATTATGTGAAATTATTGTAGCCAAATATGTAGTCGTGTAAGGATGTGAGAGTTAGACCATAAAGAAGGCTGATCGCTGAAGAATTGATGCTTTCAAAATGTGGTGCTGGAGAAGACTTTTGAGAGCCCCTTGGACAGCAAGAAGATCAAAACAGTCAATCTTAAAGGACGTCAAATCTGAATATTCATTGGAAAGCCTGATGCCGAAGCTGAAGCTCTAATACTTGTCCACCTGATGCAAACAGCTGATTCATTGGAAAAGACCCTGATGATGGGAAAGATTGAGGGCAAGAGAAGAAGGTGACAGAGGATGAGATGGTTGGATGGCATCACTGACTAAATGGACATGAGTTTGAGCAAACTCAGGGAGCTAGTGAAGTACAGAAGCCTGGCATGCTACAGTTCATAGGGTTGCAGAGTTGGACATGACTTGGCATCTGAACAGCAACAGCAATTGTAGCCAATATATTTTTCAATGCCTACTTTTAAAATATTTTGTACACAAAATAAGGTTCACTTTCACTTTTTCATCCTTCAAGCTTTTGAAACAGTAGATAAAAGATTGAGAGAATGAAACATCTCACTGTTTTTCAGTCCCTCAGTTGTGTCTGACTCTTTTGTGATCCCCATGGACTGTAGCCCTCCAGGCTCCTTTGTCCACGGGATGTCCCAGACAAGAATAATGGAGTGGGTTGCCATTTCCTTCTTCAGGGGATCTTCCCAACTCAGGGGTTGAACCTACATCTCCTGTTTGGCAGGAGGATTCTATTACCACTGAGGCACCAGAGTCAACATTTCACTAAACCTACCAAATAAGAAGACTTCAGTATGATTTAAGTGCCAGAAATTAACACTTTGAAAAATATCTGGCATGATACAATAAATGAAAACACTGCAGTAAGAAGCTGCGGATTGAATATAGAGAATAACAAAACATAGTGTAGGATGAAGGTCTTGGGTACATATATTTTGTAAGAAAAGAAAGGAAGTAGAAAATAGAGAAGACAAATGATAATTCTGGGGAGAGTGGCTCCATGAATTCTAATTATATGAAAAAAATCAAGAGAGAATGGTTGTATTCATCAGAGATCTTAAGAAAAACAGATATATATATATATATATATATATATATATATAGATAGATAGATATAGATATAGATATAGATATAGATATAGATAGATAGATGATAAATAGATAGATAGATGGATAGATAGATAGAGATAGCGAGAACATCTATATGAATGCATAAATATGTGAGAGAGGAAGAGAGAGAGAGGTGTGAGGAATTGACCCATGAAGTTATGGAGGCTACAGTGTACTGCCTACAGTTCAAGACCAAACACTGTTTGGTGGACATGCTTGGAAAGAGCTGTCTGGTATTCTACTTAGGTCTTCAAACAATAGGATGAGGCTCATACACATTTTGAGGGACCATCTGTTTTTCTCAAAGTTCACTGGTTTTAACATTAATCTCATTCAAATACATCCTCATAGAAACATCCAGAAGACTATTTGGCCACACATGTTGTTTCAAAACCCAAAAATTAATATATAAAATTAATCATTACTGGTTAACTTGTCAAATGCTTAAAAAAAATTCAAATGATATAAAGATTAAAACTCTTCTACTTGAATTTAGTAGTTTTTAAACTGTTAAATATTTTAAAATAGTTTTAATTCACCTAAGCATAAAAATATGTAGCTTTTGTTTAAGCATTTTAAATCCACCATGATAGTTTCTTGTTGCCTTTTTCCTCTTATCTGAGGACATATACTCTCTTGACATTCATTAGAACCTGTATCTCTATCATCCCTCCATCTGGTAAATTGCATTCTGAATAACTCAGGGAGAACATCTGAGTTCTGCATCACATAATCAATAAGTTGCTAAGTTAAAATTCTACCTCCATGTTATTTCTCTCACTTATTTGTAATATCCTTTTTATTTTTCATTGACATTAACTTTTATCTATAGGACCATATTATTTTCTAACCTACAAAATGGGAGTAGCATAATAAGCAACCCATCTACCTTACATGTGCTTTACAAGTAGATTTTATATAGGCTCTGAATTAAATTCTGTAGCAGAATTCAAATCATGTTGCTTATCTGTTATGAAATTCTTCATCACTACTTATTACTTTAAGCCCCTATGTCAGCAGCTAAGAATCTCTAAGATTTTACCACATTTAATTTATAATTCTATAAAGAATACAGTTTTGCTATGGTTGCAAATAAATTTGTCTTTTAAATGTATCTAATATTTTACTACAGAATCAGTATTGCTTTTGAATGTTAGTCATTTATCCTGTTATGCTGAAATTGTATTTTAGCTGTGTTAGATTATCTGTATATTCCCTTGGATGTGCTAAGTTCGGTTCAGTTGTTCAGTCATGCCCAACTCTTTGTGACCCCATGGACTGCAGCATGCCAGGCTTCCCTGTCAACCACCAACTCCTGGAGTTTACTCAAACTCATGTCCATTGAGTCAGTGATGCCATCCAGCCATCTCATCCTCTGTCATCCCCTTCTCCTCTTGCCTTCAATCTTTCCTAGCATCAGGGTCTTTTCCATTGAGTCAGTTTTTCATATCAGGTGGCCAAATTATTGGAGTTTCAGCTTCAGCATCAGTCCTTCCAATGAATATTCAGGACTGATTTCCTTTAGGATGGACTGATTGGATCTCCCTGCAGTCCAAGGGACTCTCGAGAGTCTTCTCCAACACCACAGTTTAAAAGTAACAATTCTTCAGTGCTCAGCTTTCTTATAGTCCAACTCTCACATCCATACCTGACTAACGGAAAAACCATAGCCTTGACTGGAAGGATGTTTGTTGATAAAGCAACACCTCTGCTTTTGAAAATGCTATCTGGGTGAGTCATAACTTTTCTTCCAAGGAGAAAGCATCTTAATTTCATTGTTTCAGTCACCATCTGCAGTGATTTTGGAGCCCAAGAAAATAAAGTCTGTCACTGTTTCCACTGTTTCCCCATCTATTTGCTTTGAACTGATGGGATTTGATGCCATGATCTTACTTTTCTGAATGTTGAGTTTTAAGCCAATTTTTCACTCTCCTCTTTCACTTTCATCAAGAGGCTCTTTAGTTCTTTTCCTTTCTGCCATAAGGGTGGTATCATCTATGTATCTGAGGTTGTTGACATTTCTTCTGACAATCTTGATTCCAGCTCGTGATTTCTCTAGGCCATCATTTTATATGATATGCTCTGCATATAAGTTAAATAAGCTGGGTGTCAATATACAGCCTTGATGTATTCCTTTCCCAATTTAACCAGTCTGTTTTTCCATGTCCAGTTCTAACTGTTGTTTCCTGACCTGCATACAGATTTCTCAGGAGGCAGGTCAGGTGGTCGTGTATTCACATCTCTTGAAGAATTTTCCAGTTTGTTGTGATCTACACAAAGACTTTGGTGTAGTCAATAAAGCAGAAGTAGATGTTTTTCTGGAACTCTCTTGCTTTTTTGATGATCCAACATATATTGGCAATTTGATCTCTGGTTCCTCTGTCTTTTCTAAATCCAGCTTGGGAAATTCTAAAGTGATAGTTTAAAAAATTACCAATAAGTTTAGCTTAGAGCTCTTCACTCATTTTTCCCTGATTCTTATAACACTGGATATGACTGGTTGGTTGAAAGATACTGAATAAAAAATGTTGAGTTCAAATTGTGTTTTTTGCTCTTTACTTATAGCTCAGTTTAATGAGACTGTATCTACAGAATTAGCATTATGACAATGTTTAATAGATATATATCAGTTTGAGATGGAACCTTCTATTCATAATTATAAAGTTATTTTTATTATAAATATGTATTCAATTATATAAAATGCTTTTCTTCTTTGAGATATAAATACTACTAATCTATTTTAATCTGTAAATATTTTTCTAGTCTGCACCAAATTTTCATTGATCTTAAGGTATTAACATGTTCTATATCTGAACTTGATTTTTCAAAGTTTTATCAAAGTTTTAAAATTTATTTTGAGAAACATAATTGAGTTTTTCCAAAGGATTAGTGGATTTATACTTTTTCCAATAATACATTTGGTTTTACATAGGTAAAATAGTCATGTGATTTACAAGTTATAAAATGGTACAATTTCCCTCACATATCAACAGATAAAACTTGTGAGTTTTGAAAGGTTGTTGCTGAATAATAAGACGCCGGGATTCTTGGTCTCCGGAGGAGATGAATTCAATCTGGGGCCAGAGACGAGGCTGGATCGCTTAGAGATTTTGTGTAATAAAGTTTTATTAAAGTGTAAAGGAGAGAGAAAGCTTCTGACATAGGCATCAGAAGGGGGCAGAAAGAGTATCCCCCTTCCAGTCTTCAGCTGTATGTTATATAGTCACTCACAGTCTGTTAATGAAAAGAAAGGAATGTCTTAAAATTTAGGATGGCACCAGATAATTCATCCCCAGCCATAAACGATTGACTTGAATCTTGTAGAAGGGAAGATTACCAAACAAATAATTTTATTTACATAGATTAGGGAAACAATATCTGAGTAAGTAGGTTGGGCCATTTGGCAGAATTTACAGAGTCTAGGGTAAATTAACATATCTTAAGACAAACATTTCCATAAGAAAAAAAATGTATTGGTTAATTCAAGGTTTGAGAGTAGTTAGTTTCAGGTGAAACGAGTGTCATGGCAACACAGCATTTTAAGAGAAACCTCCTTTCAAATCTGTATAGAGAAGAAAAAAAATATCTTTAGTTTGTTTCCTCTTGCCCCTTAAGAGAGATAAAAATGTCTGGCATTTGCAGCCTATTTCCTCCGTTTGGAGACCCCTGGCCTTCCTGCATGTTACCCTCTCAGTTTCTTGTGTATTTTTTCTAATTTTCTTTTTAACATTTATACAGTCAAAAGTAATGGCACTTGAAAATTGTACAAAAACACAAAATTGAACAAAGATGCACAAAAACCTGCACACAGATATTTAAAGCAGCTTTTTCCATAACTTACAAAACTTGGAAGCAATAAAGATGTTTTACTAGAGGAATGGATAAACAAACTATGGTATATCCAGGCAATAAAATATTATTCAGTACCATAAAAATGAGCTATCAAGCCATGAAAAGACATGGAGGGACATAAATGCATATTAGTAAGTGAATGAAGTCAATCTGAATAGGCTATATACCATATGAGTCCAAAAATGAGACATTCTGGAAAGTGCAAAACTACAGAAACAATGAAAATATTTAGTAGTTTTCACAGGACGCTGGAGGGAAGAGATAAATAAATAGGCAGAGCCCAGGGGATTTTGCATGGTAGAGAAATTAAATGATAGATACATATTTTATAAGGGTATATGTTATTACTCATCTGGCCAAACTCATCAAACAATCAGCACCAGAAGTGAATCCTAATAAGATCTAAGGTCTTTGAGTGATTATGATGTGTCAGTGTAGGTTGATTATTGATAAAGAAAAATAAAGGAAACAAAAAGAAAAGAAACTGAATAAATAAAAAATATCTTGCTGGTGAATGGTGTTGATAAAGGCCATGTATATGTGGAGGCAGAGGATGGAAGAGAAATCTCTGTACCTTTTACTCAATTTCACTGTAAACTTAAAATATCCATAAAAATAAATATTTTTAAAAACTGAATGTGATTCCTCTTTCCCCAACTTTTATACAAATAATAGGATATTATGTGTATTATTTTTGCAAATTTACTTTTTTACTTAGAGGGCTTTCTACATCAGAATATAGAAAAGAGTGTCATTCTTTTTGTTTTTTGAGGAGGTAGATTTATATATTCCTTTACTTTGTATTTTGAGATTATTACAGATTCACATGCAGTTGTCAAAAATAAATTCCAAGAGATATCACATACTCTTGACCTACCTTCTGCTGATACTACCATTTTGCATATTTATTATAAAATATCATAAACAGATAATTTACATTAATACAATCCATTGGACTTATTCATACTTCACCAGTTCTAAATTCACTCATTTATGTGTGTGTGTTTTTGGCTATACTTAGTTCCATGTAGTTTATCACATGTGGAGATTTGTGAGATCATCACTACAGACCAGCCCTATTTTATCTGACAGCTCTATTTTATCTGATATAACAGAGTCATTCCTGCTTTCCTTTGATTAAAGTTTGAATGATACATCTTTTTAATTTTTATTTTCCCCAAATCATTATGCTTAAAGTGAGTTTGCTAATAACAGCATATAACTGTATTATGCTTTTCATCTACTTTGCTCATTTTAAACCATTTACATTTATTATATTGATATGTTAGTATTTAAGATATTCTTTTCAATTTTTTTTCTATATGTTCTCTAAAATATTCATGTATGGTCCCTATTTATTGTCTTCCAATGTATTATTTTATTTTTTAGAATTTTATTTTGACTTATTCCTCCTTGATGACTTTACCAAGCATTAGATTGCATCAGAGGTGATTTTCTTGGACTGCCAAGGCTAAATTGTATAAATATTTAAACTTCCACAGAAGTGCTTTGAATGCTGACTTCTGGAATACTTACACTAGGGAAAATCTATCTCTGGTAAGAATGCAAATTAGTAGAGCCATTTAAGATAAATAAAGATTTATGATACAACCAGAAAATTCAAATATTTATCAAGGGCCAATAAAAGAATGGGCTTCCCTTATGGTTCAGCTGGTGAAGAAATTGCCTGCAATGCAGGAGACCTGAGTTTGATACCTGGGTTGGGAAGATCCCATGGAGAAGAGAAAGATTACACACTCCAGTATTCTGGCCAAGTGAATTCCATGGACTATATAGTCTATGGCGTCACAAAGAGTCAGACACGACTGAACGACTTTCAGTAGCAGTAGTTTAATAAAAGCATAAGTCCTCAAAAGGTATATATATGAATGTTCATAGCACCATTTTTCATAATAATTTTAAAAATAGCAAAGCAAATGTGCATCATCTCAGGAATTGATAAACACAGTGTGATACATACATACTCAGTACAGAAAAACAAACAAACAAACAAAAACTGTGGACACATGCAACAACACTGATAAATCTCTGAAATTGAAAGATGCCTTTTAAAAGATCTGAATGAGTTAATATATTTCCCAAAAAATGCTGAACGGAAGTCACTGACATGTCTGGGATCAAATGTAGGGCAAGGGTGCCAGGCAGGAAGAAGTGTTTACCCATGGACACACTTGTTACTTGACTTTCCTCTCTCTTAATTCCTTTCTCTCTCCAATTTTTTCCTATTAAGTCCATTCTCCTCCCATCTCTTCCTAACACTTCCTTTCTTCATTCTCCTTTATTTGTTTTTTGTTCCCTTTTCTTTTGTCTTTAGTCACATCAGTGGATGGGACCCAGTTTTGAAGTAGTTTGCATGTGCATGTTCAAACTTTTGGCTCCTGAAGCCAAGTGTTCAGTTAGGTAAAATAAAGAATACATCAAATAATTAAATTGAAAATTACAAAATCCAGGTTTTTAACTGTCAGAGAATAGTATTACTATTAAGGAAATGAGACTGGCTGGAATAAACCTTGCAATGTTGAAATGAAATTGGGGCAGGTTTATAGATGGATAAATTTATCCATGCATGTGTGTATATGGCATTGTGCACATGTACATTGAGTAAGAAAACTAGAGCTCAGACTTTAGTTTCTAAATACAAGTATTCACTAAATGACTCAAGACTCCTGAGAGAAATAGCTAAAATGTCTGTGCCATTTGCATCTCTGTGACTGTAGTCTCCTTAGGAGAGAAAAGAGGAAAAATGTGGATTTCCCCCTCACTCTTCAGACTGCAGAGATCCCTTTTTCTTTGTTTATCTTCCCAGAAAGAGAAAAATTTTTACTGGAGTTTTAGTTGCTACAGCAATTTCTATACCCACCAATACTGACTCCCCAGATCTCAACAGATATCTGCCCTTGGAGCACTGTTACAAGCAAAGTGCAAGAAACAGACAGACAGACAGATAGACAGGAAGATGATTCTTAAGTCTCAGACTTGTTGGTCATTTCCCCAACTTTTGACTCACTTTTGCAACTTGTTTACTTTTGATTTCATTTTAAGAATCCTAAGGTAGGCATTTTTCTGTATACTGTCTAGGGTTTAAGTTATAGTCAGCATTAGAGATAGGCTGCATTGGACTCTTCTTATTTTAGCCAAATATTTCCTAGTGATATTATAAAAAAAAAATAATACTGATTTTACAAGCTAAGGAACTTAGTTTTCAAACACTTCTAATGTCACACAAGAATATTGATCTCATGAAATTATACATTATAAAAATAAATCTATAAACTCTACAGTATACTGTTAAATTATATATTTTGCTTTTCTTTTCATCTCTTCATTTAAAAAAATTTAAATATATTAAAGTTTTTTTTATAATTGTTATATCTTCTTCTTGGATTGATCCTTTCATCATTATGTAGTGTCCTTCTTTGTCTCTTTTCACAGCCTTTACTTGAAAGTCTATTTTATCTGATATGAGTATTGCAACTCCTGCTTTCTTTTGGTCTCCGTTTGCATGAATTTTTTTTTCCCACCCCTTCACTTTTAGTCGTAAGTGTCCCTTGTTTTGAAGTGGGTCTCTTGTAGACAGCATATATAGGGGTCTTGTTTTTGTATCCATTCAGCCAGTCTTTGTCTTTTGGTTGGGGCATTCAAGGGAGGTGGGAGGGGGGATCAGGATGGGGAACACATGTAAACCCATGGCTGTTTCATTTCAATGTATGACAAAATCCACTAAAATAAAAAAATAATAATAATTAAAAAAAAAACTTTAAATATATTAATTATCCAAATATATTCAATTGGGCTTCCCTGGAGGCTCAGCAGTAAATAATTCACCTGCCAATGTGGGTGATATGAGCTCAATCTTCCCTAGTCTGGAAGATCCCCTAGAAAAAGAAATGGCTACCCATTCCAGTATTCTCATCTGGGAAATCCCATGGACAGAGGAGCCTGGCAAACTACACAGTCCATGGGGATGCATGAGTTCGATATGACAGTGACTAAACAAGAAGGGCAACATTATGAATACTGATGCTCTGGTTGATGCATTCCCTAAGGTAATCTCCTAGTCAATAGTTGCAATCTTTCATAACAAAGTTAATAATATAAAGAATTATAAACATGGAGTTATAGTAGACACATGAAATATTTTTTTTCTTTTTGCCTTGAATCCTAGATGGTTCAGTAAGTTTATGAAATATAATCTAAATGCTCTACTCAATAATTTAAAAAGTCAGCTTCAGTGTGCCTTTGCTTTCAGGTTACTTCATTTTACTGTGTAATTTAATGAGAGGTGATGCTTACCAAAGCTTCTTTGTAACCACATAGCTGAGAGAGCATGAATAAATTATGTTTGAAAGTACAAGTTGAAACAGTTCTTGTAAAGTATGCAGATGTGTTTTGGTTATCATTACCTTCAGCTTTATTTGTGTTCATGTAAACCTTAACTTCAAGAGTAGAATTACTTTTCTTAGATAATCCCAAATTCTAAAAGGTCTTTTCTTAGAATGCTGAAGAAATATTGCTTAAGATTTCATTTAAAAAAGAAGAATAAAGCATATAAACAAAGATAGCATTTTATCTCTCTGGAAAATTCATCATTGAAATGGCAACCTATAAAATGAATATGAACATTATGGAATACTTTTGTATTTCTAAAATAATATTACATTAAAATAAACTTATGAGTAAAATTATGTTAGATTTTGTGCTGAAACTATGAAAAAATGTCATTAAATCCATTCACTTTTCTTATATAAAGAAAATATGTCAAAAATATAATATAAAGGTTACATTTTGCTTCCTTTTTATTAGAAGAATAAGATGAAATGTTCTTTTTTTAGTGCATATACCCTCTTATTTGGAAAATATTTAACTGTATATTTAAATATATATTTTAATTTAATATATTTGTTTTTAAAATATGTATATATCATTTGATTTATACATTTAAATAAAATAGATTTACATATACTTAAATCCAAGTATGTCTTGTAATTTTTCACCATTTCTTCTATAACTTGCCCATTAGTAGGCATTTATTTGACTCAAGGATTTCTTGTATCCACACAAACCCTTTATCCATTTTTTAAAGAATGTTATATGGTGCACTGGATTTTAAACTCAAGAGATTCTAATTTTAGAGATAAGCTTTGTGTCCTCCAAACTTGAAGAGGAATTTAAGCCAAAATCCGTGATTGAATTCATACTCGCCTTCCTGTCACTTCAAAATTCCCAAAGAAGAAAAATTATTTTTCTTGACTAGACCAGATAGAACAGTCATTTTGACAATTCCTGACTATTTGTCTTTTACTCTGTTAGGGGATAAATGTTTTTGAAGGTGGTTTTCAAACTGGGATATTGTACCCTCAGTATGTGCAGGCTTGTAGATACTTTTCCAAGGTAGCCTTAAGGGGTAATTTCTGGATCTTTGGTTTCCACAGGTACTTTTTAAAAACAGTTCTGCTTGTTATATTTGGAAATTAATCCTTGGTCAGTTGTTTCATGTTTCATTTGCTATTATTTTCTTCCATTCTGAGGGCTGTCTTTTCACCTTGCTTATAGTTTCCTTTGCTGTGCAAAAGTTTTTAAGTTTAATCAGGTCCCACTTATTTATTATTGTTTTTATTTCCATTACTCTAGGAGGTGGGGCACAGAGGATCTTGCTTTCATTTATGTCATCGAGTGTTCTGCCTATGTTTTCCTCTAAAAGTTTTACAGTTTCTGGTCTTATATTTAGACCTTTAATCCATTTAGATTTTATATTTGTGTACAGTGTTAGGAAGTATTTTAATTTCATTCTTTTACATGTAGCTGTTCAGTTATCCCAGCATCATTTATTGAAGAGGCTGTCTTTGCCCCATTGTATATTCTTGTCTCCTTTGTCAAAAACAAGGTATCCATAGGGGCTTGGATCTATCTCTGGGCTGTCTATCTTGTTCCATCAGTCTATATTTCTGTTTTTGTGCCAGTAAGACACATGTATTCCCATTGTTCATTGCTGCACTATTTACAATAGGTAGAACATGAAAGTAATCTATATGTCCATCAACAGATGAATGAATGGATAAGAAAGTTGTGGTAGGTACCTATACACAATGGAATATTACTCAGCCATAAAAAGGAACATATTTGAGTCAGTTCTGATGAGGTGGATGAACCTAGAACCTATTATACAGAGTGAAGTGAATCAGAAAGAGAAAGAGAAATATCGTATTCTAACACACATATATGGAATCTAGAAAAATGGTACTGAAGACCTTATTTACAGGGCAGCAATGGAGAAAGAGACATAGAGAACAGACTTATGGACATGGGGAGAAGGGAGGAGAGGGTGAGACGTATGAAAGAGTAACATGGAAACTTTCATTACCATATGCAAAATAGATGGCCAATAGGAATTTGCTGTATGGCTCAAGAAACTCAAACAGGTGCTCTGTATCTACCTAGAGGGGTGTGATGGGAAGGGAGAGGGGAGGGAGGTTCAAAAGGGAAGGGATATATGTATACCTATGGATGATTCATGTTGAGGTTTGACAGAAAATGAGATAATTATGTAAAGCAATTATCCTTCAATTAAAAAAAATAAATTAAAAATAAAACAAAACAGGTCTACCTTAGGACATAACTCAGATAGAGAAGGATCTCTTCTATAACAGCACTTCACAACTGCATTTTCCTACTTGGTAAAAAAAAAAATGTAACTCACACTAAACCTGTCTTTAGTATATGGAATTATCTCTGGGGATTAAAATCTTCAAAACAGACATAAGATGATCATTTGAAATATTGTTACATATGTGGGTGAAGTGAGTTGTGTATCCTTTTAATCAAAAGTTTCCAAAGTTTTGTTTTTACTAAATGGGTTGAGAGCTCATTCTATTATTCTTTATTCTAATTAATAAGTCACTGACTTCACAACTAAAAATGCATGAAAAAACAGGCTTAAGTGATATGGGATATTTCTTTGTGATGGGTATTTTTAATGTACATGCAAAATCCAATATAATTTTTAAAAGCTGATGTTTTATAGTGAAAATGTTTTAATGATTCAGAAAGAAGCAGATATTTTCAAACATAAAAGAATTCAGAAAAAATTATCCAGTGACCCAAGTTTTTAATCTAATCACTTATATTAGTCAAGCTTTTTTTCCAAAAACTGTCACTATTTCTCTTTAATTAAAAATATGCTTGAAACTTCCAATTATTTAATAATACTCAAGGCAATTTTCAAATTTCAGGATTTAGCTTGATTTTGCTGATTTAGAAAAACTTGATCATATTTAGAAATCACTTTTATTATTTTTATTCATCTTTAGTAAATGAGTATTGAATTGCATCAGATTAATTTTCTGTACTTATTGATATGATCATGCTTCTTTCTATTTTTTTATAAAATTAACTAAAGTAATAAATTTCCTAATGATGAACATTCCTTGCATTTCAGGTATGTGACTTACTTGGTCTTTGGACATGATTCCTCTGATATACTGCCAAATTCCATGTGCTTTACTTAATAGTTTCTAATCTACATCAATTATGAATTAGTTCTCAGACTATCTTCACTATTTTCAGTACTTCATAGTATTCAGGTATCATCATTTTCCCCTTTTATTTATCTAAAATATTTTAAGTAATATTCAAAATTACCTCCATGGGAGCTTAAGTTAAAACCACTAAAAAAAGTTTCCATTAAGAGAAAAGAGACTTATGCTTACAGAGCTTTGAACAAATAATTTGTCCTAATTCATATACCTGCTTTCTCTGCTACACTGGAATCTCATTCAAGGCATAGGAAATGATCTCTGTTTAGTTAGCATCAAAAGATCACAGAAATCAGCATCTTTCAAAGAGACTTGGCTGTTTCTATAAGAATT
This sequence comes from Hydropotes inermis, assembly GCA_020226075.1. NCBI lineage: Eukaryota > Metazoa > Chordata > Mammalia > Artiodactyla > Cervidae > Hydropotes > Hydropotes inermis. The sequence goes on along the minus strand of CM035290.1, from coordinate 54,219,310 downwards.
AGAATCTCACTTGGATCAAGCTGATGTATATCATTTGTTAAATGACTTTCCTATGTGATAAACACAAGTAGAAATTGTACTTAACTGCCTTAAACTGAGGGAATTCATCTAAATATCCCCAAAGGATTGACTCAATAAAGAAATCTTGGGAAATTCCAGAAGAAAATGGGACACAATAGTTAAACTTGGTAAAAATTATTAGTTTGATGCAACTTTAAGTAGTACAAATAATTTATACTTTCAGTACAAAACAGAGAAAATTACCCAAATAAATTTGTGTAGTGCAGTGCCTCTCTGGTTTAATGAACTACTGTGAAAACAGTCCACTTCTGAATCATGTATTACATCAATCTTATTTTTACCTGAAATGCATTAAGAATGATCTTTCAGGACATATAGCCAAGATGGTAAAGTAGAAAGATCCCTGAGCTCATTCCCAGATGGGCACAACAGAATACCAACTATTTACAGGGCACCTATGAAAGCTTCTCGCCCTTGGGCTTCCCTGGTGGTTTAGAGGGTAAAGCGTCCACCTGAAATGAAGGAGACCTGAGTTTAATCCCTGGATAGGGAAGATCCACTGGAGATAGAAAGGGAAACCCACTCCAGTACTCTTGGCTAGAAAATTCCATGGATAGAGGAGCCTAGTAGGCTATACAGTCCGTGGGATCGCAAAGAGTCGCACACGATTGAGCAACTTCACTTCTACCTATGAAAACAACCTGAAGTCTGTCAGAACATTCACCATAGCTAAAAATATAAATAAAGAAGGGGCAGCAATGAGATGAGTAGATGGAGCAGAGATGTGGCATAAGAAAGACCCATGCTCCCAGCCAGGCAATCCGCAAAATAGAAAATAATCACAACTGCAGAGGTTCTCCCCAAGAGGAAAGGCATTCAATCCTCACCCTGAGCTCCTCAGTATAGAAGTCCTGCACCAAGGAGAGTGCCTAAAATATTTGGCTTTGAAGACCAAAGGGCATCATACTCCAGAGAGCTGGAGGATAGTAAGAAACAGAGACTCCACTCTCTTCTTTATTTACTTATTTTTAATTGGAGGATAATTGCTCTACAATATTGGCTTACAGTATTGGTTTCTGTCATGTATCAATATGCACCAGTCACAGGTATACATATGTCCCCTCCCTCTTGAACTTCCCTCCATTCTCCCACCCCACCTCACCCCTCTAGGTTATAACAGAGCGCTGGATTTGAGCTCCCTGCATCACACAGTAAATTTCCACCAGCTATCTAATTTTATGTATGGTGTGTTTCAATGTTACTCTCTCAATTTGTCCTGCTTCCCCCAACCTCTGTGTCCACAAGTTCATAAAGGGTGCAAACAAAATCTCATGTTGTAAGTTCTAGCACAGAGGCAACAATTTGAAAGGAGTCTGGGTCAGACCCACTTGATCTCGAAGAGCCCCCTGGAGATGCAGAAGGCAGCAGGCAAGTCCCTTGGAGATAGAGATGCTGCAGCACCCACTTTGAGGGGGTTTTCCCTCTAGCCAATTAGTGTCAGGACCAGGTCCCACCCTCTAACAAGCCAACAGCCACTGCAAGAGGCAGGGCTTGCTCCAAACAAAATAGCAAGACAAAAGCTTAGATTTTCTTTGTTAGATTGATCTAAAGTGGGCATATATTAGAACAAGTAAACTCCTTTTACCATTATAAAGGAACTGATCATGCTCCAGGCTTAGTGTCTTGGTGCTTTCCTCCAAATAGAATGTTCTTCTAGGTATATGAAGAATTATCCCCACAGTTCATTCAGATTCTGCTCAAATATGAATTCCAAAGAAAGATTATTTCTGTCCTGTTTGTACAATATTGTAACCACTATCATTATATAGCTACTATATTTTAAGAATCACAAATTTTATTTCTCTGTCTCACTAGTAATGTTTCAAGTGCTCAGTAACAAACAGAGCTTTTCACGTGTATGTGCTGTCACTCAGTCCTGTCCAAATCTTTGTGACCCCATGGAATGTAGCCCACCAGACTCCTCTCCATGGGGATTATTAGGTAAGAATACTGGAATGGGTTGCAATTTCCTCCTCCGGGGAATCTTCCCAATCCAGCAATTAGAACCTACCTCTCCTGGGGCTCAGGCAGGCAGATTTTTTACCCCTGAGTCACCTAGTGGATACTATATTGTATAGAACAAATATAGAATATTTTTAGCCTTATAGAGAGTTCCACTAGGCAGTTTTTGCTTTAGGTCCTTAACCTATTTTACTGTGCATACTTCTTGTAACTATTTTTATATTAAATATTTATTTATTTCTAACTATTTATTTTTATTATTGTCCAGATCTGTATTAAACTCATAAGCTTATGCAGATAAATCAATTATTAGAGAACCATCAGAGATCTCATAGGTTTCCAGCTTGGATTTGAAATAACACCTTTTTCTTTAGTTGGGGGAACTGCAGATGAAACAGGCAGTTCTTAAGGGCTCAGGCAGAGTAGTTACATTGTAAGGACAGAGGAAAGATGCAAGCCCTGAATCTCTAGGGGGATCCGGAACGATGGCAAACCTCCCTCCTGAGAGAAGTCAATGACCTGCCCGCTACTTTGCAGCGAGTAGCACTGACAACAGAAGGAAAAGAAGGATGTGGGGAGAAAAGCAGGGCAGATATGTGCTGAGGATCCCTTTATAATTTGTCAGGAAAGCGGTGGCCAGGGGAAGCGGGCACAGGGCTTTGCTTGAACCAGTATGTACCTGACACAGAGCATGGAAGTTGTCTTGCTGAGTCAGACATAAGTCTGGCCCATTTCATGATTTCCCCTTATCCTTCTATGGGCAGCTTTAAGCAGCAGGCATCCTAATGGTTTCTAAGTACTCACCTGTGCCCGCATATTTTCAGTTGGCCTGTTCCTCAACACTAAGGAAATAGAGAAGCAAGGACCCTCATGAGTTTGGGCAGAAGCTACTGGGGCGCAGTGGACGGTGGAGCCTTCAGAGCACCCCAGGGAGAAGCACTGATCAGAGCAGGTCAGCTGCATCCACAGCCACCCGCCTGGCTGCAGAGAGCCATCAGAGAAGGAAGAAGACAAAAGGAAAGAACCCTCACCCACCTGGACAGCAGCTACTGGGGCCTAGCAGACAGCAGTCTTCAGAGCATATCAAGGAGAAGCCTTGGTCAGAGATCCTCAGGTCTACCCAGAGCAACCCATCTATTTGCAGAAGGTTTGAAGAGATGAGAAACGAGAAATCATAGAAGAGGCTTTAGAGGGAATCATGGTCCTTCCAGCCATAGGGGCGAGGATCCTTACCTTATCCAGAGACAGTTAGCAATCCGAATCACATATTCACAACAATCTGTCATGGCACCAAATGTCAGGTCAGTTTATTCCTCTTCCTCCGTTTTTGTATCACTGCTACAAAAATTGGAATGACTGACTAGAGGGTTTAAAGCAACAGACAAGTTACAGCTCAGTTCAGCTCAAGCAGACAGATCTTTTATGAGACAGACACTCCCAAGACGTTGGAGCAGGTTGACCCCAAAGGAGTCATCCTTCCAATTCCTTTTGGCTTCACCCTTTTTATACTTCTCCTATCTTCCTTTTGGTTGTGCCTTGTGCAAATAGGCCTTGTATCCACCATCAATCAAGAAAGGAGGTGCAAATGGGCTTACACTCAAGGAAGATTGACAATTGCAAGTTATATAAAAGTACGCTGTTTTGTGTATGTCTTCCCAAAATTCAGTGTTATAACCAGATATATATATGTACAGAATATTTATGAACCCTTAAGGGAACCTAGCAGCTGACCATTACTTGAAGAAGCACCTCTGGTTAGTTTGTATCCACTGTGGGTCTAGGATGCAGTGCAGGATTTGGAAACTTCTCCATGGTTATTTCGTAGTATATCTGTGAGCTCTCCTGGGTGTGTCTGGGATGGGGTTTAGAGGTCAACTTGCACCATTTTCAGTTAGGCCACTCCTTGTTGCTCATGCCTAACTTCCTACCTAATACTATGATTAGAAACTTTGTTTTAATCACTACTCTTCCTAGTATCTAGAACAAAGTCTAGTACAAAGAATTGCTCAGTAAGTATTTGTAGAATGAAAAGTCAGAAATTCTTCATTTCTCTTTTTCTAGCATCCCTTATGTTATCATTATCTGGTCCTTAAATAGGTATGAGAGCTATGCTCTTTACCATTCTACTTTAGAGCATAGTTAGTAAGTATTTTCCTGACTTTTTTTAAACTCTATCTTCTGCTTGGTCTTCTAAGAACTGTCTTGCACACTAAGGGAAACAGTATTTCTGGATGTTAATGAATAATGTGAAGTTATTAAGTTAAAAAAATGACCTAGAGAGGATTACCATATTTAGATCAGTGTCTGGGGCATGAAGAGGTGAAGTATAAGACAAAATGATCAAGCAAAACCAAATACTATTGACCAATGTAAGCTTTAAAAGAAAGTATGCAAAAAAGTTACTTTGTAGACTTAAGTGTTTTGAATGCATTGGTCTTTCCACTGATCAAGGGAAAATCCTGTCTCTGACAAACTTTGTAACTCTTGTCAAATGAATGATAAAGGGGAAATGTAACAAAGAGGACAGCTTAAGCTCATTTTTGGTCTCAGAGAACAGAACTCTTCATAGTCTGCTAAGAATTTTAAAACTTCTTGGAGATGCACGACATGTAAGAGGATGTATTTTATCTTACTGACTCTTGTCATAGTGATACACTTTGTAAGCTATAAACCACGTAATGTATTACTATTATTTTTGCTGTAAATCATCAATAATGCTATAAGAAAAATTTTAATAAGAAAAATATATTTAATTACTACTTGTGTATTTTTAATTTTTTTTCCAAAAAACACATTTTCGTTCTCTGTTATTTTCCTTCATCCTAAATAACCTTCTGTAGAGTTTTTGTAGTGTTAAACTAATGAAAGGAAAAACAGGAAATGAGAAAAATTAGAACAAGCTAAAGAATACAAAATAACAACCAGATAACATACTTCAATTCATATCTAAAATGAATATAAATGGACTAATCACTCTAATTAAAAGACAGAGATGATTAGACTAGTTATACAAAGAAGGGTAAACTACTAACTGTACACAAACTCACTTCAAATAAAAAAAAAAAAAAGGCAGACAGGAAAAACTGAAGTGAAAAAAGTTATACAAAGACAAAGCATGAGAAACCCAGAGTGGTGATATTAATATCAGATAATATACTCCTATTAGTTAATAATAAAGAGGAAATTTCACAATGATAGAAGAATCAGGCAAACAAGAAGTCAGAGCAATTTTAAAAATGTATGCCTAATAAAAATGTTCAAAATATATGAAGCAAAATTTGATAAAACTTAAAACAAAATACAAAAATGCATATTATAACTCTATATTTCAACACTTTTCTTCCCCATAATTAATACAATTAATTTAACAAGTAGATAGAAAACCAGTAAAGATATAGAAGTCCTAAACAACTCAAGGACCCAATGGGACCTAATCTCATTTATACACACTCCACATAGCCACAGTAGAATGTATTTTATCCAGTGAACATAGTATTTTCAGCAAAATAGGGCATATGATTTTTATAATAGAAACCTCCATATATTTTAAATTATTATTGTATGCAGAGTGTAATCTCTGATTCTATTAGATTTAAATTAAGAATTATTAACAGAAGACTATTTAAGAAAATAGCAATTTGGAAAGTAAGCAACCAAACTCTAAGTAACATATACCTCAAAATATAAGAAAGGGGAACATTAGAAAATATTTTGAACTTAATGAAAATTGTTGTTGTTCAGTTGCCTAGTCATGTCAGACTCTTTGTGACCCCATGGACTGCACACCATTCTGATTTGTCCTTCACCATATAGTTTGGTCAAACTCATGTCCATTGAGTCAGTGATGCCATCCAACCATCTCATCATTTGTCATCCCCTTCTCCTGCCTTCAATCTTTCCCAGCATCAGGATCTTTCCCAATGAAAATTAAATATAGCTTATTAAAATTCAAGCATAACATAAATTATTCAAATTAATGTAGACCTAATGTGTGCTGAATAAAAGTAGAAGGGGAAATATCATTAGCTATTGCTTTGAGCTTTGTAATTGAGATCGTTTTCAGTGCAATGAGTCAAGACACATAAAAAACAAACAGAAAGAAAACAATAGTGAAAAATCTTCACTTATAGGGTAATGATTCTATGGGTAGGTAATGTGAAGTAACTTTCCAAAAAATGCTGCCAGAACTGATTTATCAAGGTCAGATAATAAAAGGTCAGTATTCATGCATCAATTGCTTTTCTATGTTTTTAGAAATAAAGACAATTAGAAAGTTGATATAAAGTATGATTTATGACAGCATAAAACATGAAATAAATAAGGCAATAATTAATAAAATGTGTGCAAAGACTTCATATTAACAAGCTAAAAATAATACTAAGAGAAATGCAACAGAAAGAGAAAATAGCTGAATATGTGTCATAGACTAAATGAAAACAAAGATAAATAAAGAAACTGGGAGGAATAATCTAAATTAATGAAAACAGCAAATTATTAAATGTTATCAAGTAAAAAAAAAGAAATCTGATAGAAAGTGTTGAAGAATATCTTCTCAACCTTGGGGTCAGAAAATATTTCTTTCTCAGTAATGTAACACTTAAACATGAAAAAAAAACCTGGTAAATTGATGCTTATAAATAATTTAAGACTTCTGTTTTTTAAAAGACATAGGAAACTTAAAATGTATGGCACAGAGTGTAAGCTACAAAGACTAAATTGCCTCTCTGTACTTCCATTGTCAAATTCATTCAACTCTGGGTCCCTGGCATCAAAAATTTTTAAAGACTCAAAATTTCTGACTGTATTTGAATTTATGTGACTCTGGATTATTCATTAAATGATATACACATATAATTGGTAATTGTATATGACATGTATTATAGTGTTCACTTTCTCTTTAAGATTCAGATCACCAGCCCAGGTTGGATACATGAGACAAGTGCTCAGACCTGGTGCACTGGAAAATAATACATACTTCTGAATGAGGGAAATTCATATTTTTACTCTTGCTCCAGAAGTTATTGAAAATGAAACAACTGGCAAGATATTTACTTATTTTATCGTATTTTAAAATGTGTTATTAAAAAGTGACAGAGGTTTTAGAGAGATATTTAAAACACTTAGCAGAATCCCTGGAAATATGTTAACTCTTAAGAAATATTAACTAAAAATATTCAAATTATCTTTATTTTTTTTTTCTCCACTCACTGATTTCTCTATTTTGGGGAAGCGCACACACACACACACACACATTAAGTCTATTGCTTTCTATTTTCATATTTTCCATTTCTTTACAGGTCAGCCTTCTCTCTCTTAGATAACTAAAATCATCTCCTCTGCTCAGTCATTCATAAAATCACAGCCACAGCTTTCTTTCTTAAAAAACACACAACACAGAAATGTCTAGTAACTCTTTCTAAAAGTAAAGCTATAGCTCACACATAGAGCTTATAGAGTGCTCCCGATGTGGCTTTGGTTTTTGTTAAATTTTTCAATCTTACACTTTAGCCCCCCCTCTTATACTTTATATTCAGCCATATTGAATGAGCTCTCTTGTAACTGAAAACCTGGGGTCCCTTGTCTTTCCCTGAGTGACTCCTCATTATCATTATCCTCATTATCCCTTCATCTGAGATGCCTTCTTATTTCCTACTAGGTCAAGTGTTCCAGCTGTTTTTCTCACAGTATCCTGTTTCCCATCAGGGGCTTGTGAGATGAAAATATCACCAATTAGTCAGCTGACACCTCCAAAAGTTTGTACAATTTATCATAACAGAGACTGAAATCAAACTTCCTAAGAAAACATCACTTATGAGACCTGGCACATAACTAATGTTCAATGAACTCTTGTTAAGTAACTATAGTCCCCATAAATATAATTCTATATTTAATAATATTTTTAAATAACTAGTATTCCGATAAAAAGGACTCTGGAAACTTTGGAAGTTGGCAGTTCATAGAATTAATATATTTAATAAGATTTTGTCATTTCATGAATTTTTTTTTTCCAAGCTCTAGTCACTTGCTAGAGATTTTTCCTTGCTCACTGCTTCTAGGTCTGTTTTGATCTAAAACTTCATATGGGTCTGCTCCCCAGGGTTCATTATATTTAACTTCTCTATGATCCTAGAAATCCTTAGTCCAAGTTTGGAATCTAATTATCCTTGACTTTTTGTTTTAGCCAAGGGTTTTCTGCCACCACTTAGGCTGAGATCCAGTACTAGGAATGACAGTCTTGCCTAGAGGTTAAATTATCACTATCTAGGAAATAAAGTGGAGAAAACCTTTTAAAACTCCTTGCATAGCCTAGTGAAAAATAAATAAAAATTAGAAAGCTGAAAAAAGTTGTTATCTTGTTACAAAGCAGCTATTCCCTGCTACTTTCAGATCATCACAAATTGTCTTTCATTGCTGATTCTGTAAACTTTTGACACACTCTACAGTTTATTTTGTATTTAAAACACCAAAGTTTAGAGGAAGGGTCCCCAACCCTTGGGCCAGGAGCTGGTACTAATCGATGACCTATTCAGAAATGTGCTGCATAGCACATAGCACAGAGCAGGCAAGCCAGTGAAGCTTCACCTGTACCTACAGCTGTTCCCCATCCCTTCACTCACATTATGGCCTGAGCTCTGCCTCCTATCAGATCAGTGGTGCATTAGATTCTTACAGGAGCACAAACCCTACTGTGAGCTGCACATGTGAGGGATACAGTTTCATGCTCCTTATTAGAATATAATGCCTGAGATCTGAGTGGGAATTGATGCTTGAACTGGAGAGTGATTGCCACTGTCTCCCATCAACCCCAGATGGGACCACCTAGTTGAAGGAAAAAAAGCTCAAGGGTTCCATTGATTCTGCATTATTGTGAGTTGCAATTAATACAATTATTTCATTATATCTCAACACAATAATAATAAAAAAAAATAAAGCACACAATAAATACAATGCCCTTGATTCTTCCCAAAACCACATACTCCCTCCTTACTGCAGTACATGAAAAAGCTATTTTCCACAAAATCAGTCAATGGTGCCAAAAAGGTCCAGGACAGACACCACTGGAGGACTCTGGACCACTGTATATCAGCATAAACTTGTTTAATATTCCCAGATCTATTTTTTAAATTTATTTATTTATTTTAATTGGGGGCTAATTACTTTACAATACTGTAGAGGTTTTTGACATACATTGACATGTATCAGCCATGGGTGTACATGTGTCCCACCATTCTGAATTCCACTCCCACCTCCCTCCTCATCCCATCCCTCAGGATTGTTCAAGTGCACTGGCTTTGAGTGCCCTGATTTATGCATCAAAATTGGACTGGTGATCTATTTCATATATGGTATATACATGTTTCATTGCTATTTTCTCAAATCATACCACTCTTGCCTTCTGCCAGAATCCAAAAGTCTGTTCTTTACATCTGTGTCTCTTTTGCTGTCTCTCATATAGGGTCATCATTATCATCTCTCTAAATTTCATATATATGCATTAATATACTGCATTGGTGTTTTTCTTTCTGACTTACTTCACTCTGTATAATAGCCACCAGTTTATTTCACATTGTTAGAACTGACCCAAATGTGTTCTTTTTAATAGCTGAGTAATATTCCATTGTATATACATATCACAGCTTTCTTGTCCATTCATCTGCCAATGGACATCTAGGTTACTTCCATGTCCTAGCTATTGCAAACTGTGCTGCGACAAACATTGGGGTACACGTGTCTCTTTCAATTTTGATTTCCTCAGTGCTTATGCCCAGCACTGAGATAGCTGGATTGTATGCCAATTCTATTTCCAGTTTTTTAAGGACTCTCCACACTGTTCTCCATAGTGGCTGTACTAGTTTACATTCCCACCAATAGTGTAAGAGTTCACTTTTCTCCACACCCTCTCCAGCATTTATTGTTTATACACATTTTGATAGCAGCCATTCTGACCAGCATGAGATGGTACCTCATTATGGTTTTGATTTGCATTTCTCAGATAATGACTGATGTGCATCATTTCATGTGTTTGTTAGTCACCTGTATGTCTTTTTTGGAGAAATGTCTGTTTAATTCCTTGGCCCATTTTTTGATTGGGTCATTTAATTTTCTGGAGTTAGCTGCATGAGATGCTTGCATATTTTTGAGATTAATTCTTTGTCAGTTGCTTCATTTGCTATTATTTTCTATCACTCTGAAGGCTTTCTTTTTACTTTGCTTATAGTTTCCTTTGTTGTACAAAAGCCTTTAAGTTTAATTAGGTCCCATTTGTTTAGTTTTGCATTTATTTCCATTACTCTGGGAGGTGGGTCATAGAGGATCCTGCTCTGGTTTATCTCAGAGAGGGTTTTGCTTATGTTTTCCGCTAGGAGTATATATTTTCTGATCTTATATTTAGATCTTTAATGCATTTTGAGCTTATTTGTGTGTATGGTGTTGGAAAGTTTTCTAGTTTCCTTCTTTTACAGGTGGTTGACCAGTTTTCCCAGCACCACTTGTTAAAGAGGTTTTCTTATCTCCATTATATATTTTTGCCTCCTTTGGCAAAAATAAGGTGTCCACAGGTATCCATGGATTTATCTCTGCACTTTCTATTTTGTTCCATTGATCAATATTTCTGTCTTAGTACCAGTACCATAGTGTCTTGATGACTGTAGATTTGTAGCCTAGTCCAAAGTCAGGCAGGTTGATTCCCACAGTTCCATTCTTCTTTAAGATTGCTTTGGCCATTTAAATTTGTGTGTGTGTGTGTGTGTGTGTGTGTGTGTGTGTGTGTGCATGCTCCATACAAATTGTTAAATTATTTGCTCTAGTTTTGTGAAAAATACCATTGATAGCTTAATAGGGGCTACATTAAATCTATAGATTACTTTGTGTAGTATATTAATTTTCACTATATTGATTCTTCAGATTCAAGAACATGCCATATTTCTCCATCTATTTGTGCCATCTTAGATTTCTTTCATCAGTGTTTTATAGTTTCCTATATATAGGTCTTTTGTTTCTTTTGGTAGATTTAAGTATTTTATTTTTTTCATTTCAATGGTGGATGGGATTGTTTCCTTAATTACTCTTTCTGTTTTCTCATTGTTAGAAATAGGAATGCATGGGATTTCTGTGTATTAATTATATACCCTACAATTTACTATATTCATTGATTAGGTCTAGTAACTTTCTGGTGGTATATTTAAGGTTTTATATGTAAATGATTATGTCATCAACAAACAGTGAGAGTTTTACTTCTTCTTTTCCAAGCCAGATTCCTTTTATTTCCTTTTTCTTCTCTGATTTCTGTGGCTAAAATTTCCAAAACTATGTTTAATAATAGTGGTGAGAGTGGGCACCCTTGTCTTGTTCCTGACTTTAGAGGAAATGCTTTCAATTTTTTGCCTTTGAGGATAATGTTAGCTGTGGGTTTATCATATATGTCTTTTATAATGCTGAGGTATGTTCCTTCTATGCCTGCTTTCTGGAGAGGTTTTTGTTGTTGTTGGTTTTGTTTTTGTTTTTTATTATAGATGGGTGTTGAACTTTGTCAAAGACTTTCTCTGCATGTATTGAGATAATCATATGGTTTTTATCTTTCAATTTGTTAATGTGGTGTATCACATTGATTGATTTGTGAATATTGAAGAATCCTTGTATCCCTGGGATAAAGCCCACTTGGTCATGATGTATGATCTTTTTAATATGTTGTTGAATTCTGTTTGTTAGAATTATGTTGAGTATTTTTGCATCTATGTTCATCAGTGATACTGGCCTATAGTTTTCTTTTTCTGTGGCATGCTTGTCTGATTTCAATATTAGGGTTATGGTGGCCTCATAGAATGAGATTGAGAGTGTACCTTGCTCTGCAATTTTCTGGAAGAGTTTGAACAGGATAGGTGTTAGCTCTTCTGTAACGTTTTGGTAGAATTCACCTGTGAAGCCATCCTGGGCTTTTGTCTGTTGGAAGATTTTTGATTGCAGTTTCTATTTCTGTGATGGATCTGTTAAGATTTTCTTTTTCTTCCTGGTTCAGTTTTGGAAGATTGTACTTTTCTAAGAATTCATTCATTTCTTCCAAGTTGTCCATTTTACTGAATTCCATAAATTTTGTATTGTTTTGTTTTCATTTTCATTTGCTTCTATGCATATTTTGATTTCCTTTTTTATTTCTTCCGTGATCTGCTGGTTACTCAGAAGCATGTTCTTTAACCTCCATATATTTGTATTTTTAATAGTTTTTTTTTTTGGGGGGTGCCCTTTCTGTAGGCTGGAAGTTCATGGTTCCTATTTATTGTGGGGTCTACTCCCTGTAGGTGGGGTTGGGCCAGTGGCTTATCAAGGTTTCCTGGTTGAGGGAGTTTGCATCTGTGTTCTGGTGGGTGGATCTGGATCTCTTCTCTCTGGAATGCAATGAAGTATCCAGTATTGAGTTTTTGGGTGTCTATGGGTTTGGCATGGCTTTGGGCAGCTTGTCTTTTAATGCTCAGGGTTGTGTTCTTTCTCTTCTGTATCCAAGGAATATGTGGTTAGCAAGTGGCAGCCTGCTCACAATTTGGTGGAAGATGCCATCTCTGAGGCCGAGATTGCAGCAGCCCCTTGCCTTCCAGCTCTGGTTGCTGTTACATGCCTCCCTCTCTGCCTGGGCAGGGGACCTATATGCAGACAACTAGCTCTCCTTTGGTATTCACTCAATCCTTTCTGTAAGCTGCCAGGCTATGTGTTAGAGCCTTTCACAGGAGAGGTCTTTTTTTTTTTTCTTTGACAATCCCATAGTTGCTATCTCACAGTTAGCTCCCTCAGATTGTCCTCATGGCATTCAGGCCCTGTCCTTACCCTACAGACCAATGATGCAGCCTGCACCTCCCTGCCCAGACCCCACTTACTGGTGGCCGACATGAGCATCTGAGCTACTTCTCTGCTGGCAGTTGTGTTTAGCCACTTATTCTGTGTGTTTGTGTGTGTGTGTTTATTTGTTTGCTTGTTTGTTTGTTTGTTTGTTTTCTCCTGGTTATGTTTCTCTCTGAGATTCCAATACTCCCCACAGACCCATTGGTGAGAGAGTCTCCTGGTATTTGGAAACTTCTTCACAACTCCCTCCCGGGGATGGATCTCTATCCATAAATCTTTTGTCTCTCTTTTTGTCTTTTTATATTTTGCCCTATCTCCTTTTGAAGAGAATGGGCTGCCTTGTTGGGTGCCTTTCAGGTTTATTTTTTAACCTACACTCCAATTAAGTTTTATATTCAGCAGATTAAGTTTAATAGTTAATTTCAAATAAATATATTTATGTCTTATTAATAGATACATTTTGATTGTCCAAAAGACTATACTGTAGATTTCTTTTCAAATCATAAGACATTCTACTAAACACAACTTTATTATAATTATTCTTTGTATTAATAAACAGCATCCATTTATTTTCCTACAATTTTGGAGTCTGGGAAGTCCAAGGTAATGATGCCAGCTAATTCGGTTTCTGGTGAAAGCGCTCTTCCTGGCTTGTAGGTGGCTGCCATCTTTAGCCACATGACTTCATAGGGCTGTAGGCAGGGAGAACAAGGCCTGCTATTTCCTCATAACAACTCCAATCCTGTGGGTCAGGGCCCCATCCTATGACCTCACTTAACCATAGTTAACTCCTTGTGAATTCTGTCTCCAAAAACAGTCCCACTTGGGCTTTAGGGGTTCAATGCATGAATTTCGACGGGCACAGTTTAGCCCAAAATAGTAGAAGCTATACAAAGTAGGATTATCTCTCAGGGAAACAGTTGGGATGGTGATTCCACTCATGAAGAAATGAAATCCTGTTGATTTTGTCCAGTTTTCATGTATAAAATAGGTGGGACATTCTGGCTCTTCAGAGATGCAAGGCAGACTAAAGGCTCTAGGTCAAAATAATGTTTTAAAGCAGAAAAAAAAAATTCAATAAATAAGTACTGTAGTACTACCTGATATGAGGGTAGCTGAATTCATGAATGCAGAACCATGGTTGCAAACAGCTGACTGTAAAGTTATACATGGATTTTCTACTGCAAAATAAAACTGAACACCCCTATCCCCTGGGTTGTTCAAGTGAAAACTGTATATGCATGTCAACTCTTAAGGAACACATATAAATCCTTAAAATGTATATTTAGTGGTAATGTTTTATAGGAATCCAATTATACAAAATAATATTTAACAAATTCACATATTTTATATTTTGTATTTATTTCTAATTACAGTTTTTGTTCCATTTACATATTTAATTCACACAGTGAAAGTACTACAAGACATTACTTGCTATATTAGAAACAACATGGTATTTTTGTCCAGCCCATTATCAAATACATTTGAATAGCATAGAGGTCAATTCCATTTGCTTCTCTAGTCCTAGAATGCATGTTTAATCTTCCAGTAAAGCTTTTGAGTTGAGCTTTGTAAATTATAAATGTGCTTTCCTTTTTTGTAACTATTAATCAACACTGCTCTTTTGTTCTTTTTGATTCAGGTTCATTTTTTAAGTCACTTGAGCCTTGATTTACTCACTTTGAAAGTTTACCAGAGCTAACAAAGGTGATACCAAATAAATCAGGTTTATATGCTTTAATGTGTGAAGTGTTCAGATAATGCATGGCAGTTCAAAGAGCAACAACATATTCTGACACTGAAGCAATTGTTTAGAGCACAAATGTAAACCAAGGCAATGTTATAATAATCTTTTAAAATATTTATCTTATTAGCTAGCATACCTATTGTTACAAATATAATACTAAAACTTTACAAATCTATCATATTTCTCATTTGCTTTGTTTTTTCTAAAAGAAAATTTTTATACTTTATTTACATTTATCAACTTTTAAGATAGTCTTTAGTCTTAAGGAAAATATTGCTCCAGTGCAATGTGCTTTGATTTCTGAATTCTCACAGAGACTTTATTAGACCCTAAAGAATTTTGAGATTAAACTATTTAAATTATTTGACCACCTGTTTTTTCTGAACCTTCAGTTCTTCTACTCTCAGAGTTATAAGTAGGTTCTGAGCATCTGTCCTTAATCTCTTTGGTAAATAAAAAAGGAAAATATTTATTTAATTTTCAAAGTTGCTATCAGCTCAAATATAATTGCTATAAATTTGTATGATTAACTTTAAAAATCATATACTTTTTATATGTTTTATAATTATATTTTTTTATATTCATGCTAATTATTTTATCTGTTCATAAACATTATTTTCCTTCAGTGTTAATTCAATAACAAGATAGAATTTCAACTTATTTATGTTGTAAACTTAATGTCGAGGTTGTATATACATTTTTTTTCTCTTTCACAATTCCTTTGACTTAAAAGAAATAAAGATTTGCTTTAAATGACAAATGTAAAATCTTTAACATTTGTTTGCCTTCATGAACATTAGAGTTAGTATAATCATCATCTTGATCATAATAAAATTAAATGTATGCCTTTTTACCTGTAATTTATTTTTAATGTTTTAATAAAATCCCCATGATAAAGGTAAAATTGTTTTCATTTTACATATTAGAAAATTAAGCTTAATAATGTAAATACTTGATTTATAGTGAAGTAGCTCACAAGAGATGGGCAGGGACTCAAATTGAAATCTACTTTGCATCTTAGTTCATGAACCATAATAAGAATCTGATGAATTACAGTTTTCTCTTTTGGTTCCATCCTAATCAAACTGATTGGCTTTCTATCCATAAAAATATAACAGATCATAAAAATATAATTCACAAAATAACATCAAACAGTTACCATATAGTGTACTTCCCTGTTCTTCCACATTCTCTCAATACTTCTAATGACAAATCATATTGTGTGCATTGCTTTTAAATCAGAGTAATTGCCTCAATATGAGCACTAGAAAGAACACTAATGATTATTTTATTTTATTCAAACAAATGTCTATGTTACTCCACCTATTTTAGTCAAAAAACAAAACTATAAAAGAATGAACTAAAATATAGATATTACTTTGTAACTGGAGTAACTAATGGTTGTGCTCACTAAACACAGCCATTTTACAGCTCCATTTACTTTTCCTACCAACAAGAGAAGAAAGAAAGAGTAATAATGCACAGGATCCAGAGTATTCTCTTTCTAAGGTTGGGACCCAATTGATCATCAAAGTTTGTACACAGTGAATGAAACCATAAGCAAAATACAGACACCACCAACAGACTGGAAGAAAATATTTGCAAATGATGTGACCAACAAGGGATTAATTTCCAAACTATGCAAACAACTCATACACACACACACACACACACACACATATACATATACATTACTCCAATCAAAAAAATGGGCACAATTTCTAAACAGACATTTCTCCATAGAAGTCATACAGATGGCTAACAACCAAACAAAAATGCTCAACATCACTAATAGAGAAATATTAATACAAATCAAAACTATAGTGAAGTTTTACCTCACTCCAGTGAGAATTGTCATCATTACAAACAATCTACAAATAATAAATCCAAGAGAGAGTGTGCTGAAAAAGTAACCCTCTTACCTCTTTCCACTGTTAGTGGAAATGTAAGTCAGTTCAGCCACTCTGAAGAATAGTATGGAGGTTACTCAAAAAACTAAAAATAGAATCATCATGAAATGTCAACAACTATTTGCAACCCCATGGACAGTAGTCCACTAGGCTCTTCTGTCCATGGAAATCTCCAGGTAAGAATAGTGCAGTGGGTAGCCATTTCCTTCTCCAGAGGATCTTCCCCACTCAGGGATTGAACCTAAGTCTCCTGCATTACAGGCAGATTCTTTATATCTGAGCCATGAGGGAATTATATTATACAGAAATACCAGTCTTGAGCATATATCTAGAGAAAACTCTAATTTGAAAAGAAACATGCTCCTCAATGTTCATTGCAGTACTATTTACAGTAGCGAAGACATGGAAAAACTACCTAAGTGTCTTTTTACCAATGAATGAATAAAGAAAATGTGGTATATATATGCAATGGAATATTGCTCAACCATATAAAATTAGAATAATGTCATTTGTAGCAACATGGATGGACCTATAAATTACCATGCTAAATGAAGTCAAACAAAGGAAAAAAAATATGATATAATTTATATATGGACTCTAAAAAAAATAATTTAAATTAACTTATTTCTCAAACAGAGATGTCAATAGTTTCACAGACTTAGAAAAGGAATGGCTACTTACTCCAGAATTCTTGCCTGGAGAATTCCACGGACAGATGAGCCTGGTGGGTCCCAGCTCTTGGAGTCACAAAGTTAGACATGACTGAGCAACTAACACTTATAATTTTTCAGATATTTAAAACAAACATGCATATCAGAGAGGACAGGGGGAGAAATGAATTAGGATTTGGGGATTAACATATATTGGCTACTACATATAAAATAAGCAAAAATATCCTATTGCACAGGGAACTATATTCAATATCTTAAAAATATGTATATATATATATATATATATGTATATATGTATATTATATATATACACACAATTTTGCTCTATACCTGAAACTAACTCAACATTGTAAATTATCTATATTTCAATTTTAAAACTGGTCAAATTAAAAAAAATTTCAAAAGTTACAATGAAATATAAAATTATTGTTTTTAAATGTAGTATATTTTTCTGTTATGGATAACTAAAGAAGTCAGCAAGAAATCACTAAAAGAAAGCATAAGGAGATTTTCAGTAAAGTGAAAAGTGAAAGTGTCAGTCACTCAGTTGTGTCTGTCTCTTTGTGATCCCATGGACTGTAGCCCTCCAGACTCTTCTGTCCATGGAATTCTCCAGGCAAGAATACTGGAGTGGGTTGCCATTCCCTTCTCCAGAGGATCTTCCCAACCCATGGATCATACCCAGGTCTCCGTTATTGCAGGTAGATTCTTTACTGTCTGAGCCAACAAAGAATTTCTGATTTACAGTAAGAGCATGGTCAGAAAGTAAACTTAGGAAAATTTATATTTTATCTATTGCAACAAGTTTACATAAGAATTGAGTTTAAAAGGAATTAATTAGATGCACTGAAACAAATCTACACAATTGGGAAAATTAAAATAAAATTTTAAAGTAGACAGATAAACTATACATTTGACTATAATAACCTATTATTGCAATATATTATTTACACATTTAGATTAATTCCAATAAAATGTTAATATATTTTAGAACATCTGGACATAACGCTTTAATAATTATAAGACAATAAATGAGAAAGAAAGGCTAATGGGAAATCATAATTAGTTTTTAAAATTATGTAAATAATTGAAAGCATACATTTTAAAAATAAATAAATTCTCCCTGATAACCATCACTCAAAGAAATTCCCTCTTCAGAGATAAATACAAATAACAGTAGTGTTTGGTTCCACAGAGAAAATATAAAATATACATGGACATTCTGTGGGCTCTCTTTTCATTTTAAGGATTCCTTTGTTTTGTAGACTTTAGTTAGGTTCCCTTCTTTTTCTGTCTTTGTTTTCATTACTCTAGGAAGTGAATTGTAAAAGACCTTGTTTCAATTTACATCAGAGAATGCCCTGCCAATGTTTTCCTCTAAGAATTTTTATGATATCTGGCCTTACATTTAAATTCAAAACTCTATTTTGAGTTTATCTTTGTGTATGGTATTAGGTTGTGTTCTAATTTCATTCTTTTACATGTAACAGTCCAGATTTCCCAGCAAAATTTATTGAAGAGATTGATTTTTCTCCTCTGTATAATTTGGCCTCTCTTGTCAGAGAATAGTTGACCATAGGTGTGTGGGTTTCTCTCTGGACTTTCTATCTTATTCCATTGATCTATATTTCTTAAGACAACCCAAAATAAAAGGAAGAAAATATTTGACAATGATGGGACTAACAAGACATAAACATCTAAAATATAAAAAGAGCCCATGCAGTTCAATGTCAGAGGGAAAATCAATCAAGAAATGGGCAAATCTAAATATATTTCTCCAAAAAATTTAAATACACATGAAAAGTGCTCATCATCATTAATTATTCAGTTCAGTTCCGTTCAGTCACTCAGTCATGTTTGACTCTTTGCAACACCATTGGACGCCAGGCATCCATATCCATCACCAACACCCTGAGCCTACTATAACCCATGTCCATAGAGTTGGTGATGCGATCCAACCATTGCATTCTCTGTCGTCCCCTTCTCCTCCCTGCTTCAATCTTTTCCAGCATCAGGGTTTTTTCCAGTGAGTCAGTTCTTCACATCAGGTGACAAAAGCATTGGAGTTTCAGCTTCAGCATCAGTCTTTCCAATGAATATTCAGGACTGATTTCCTTTAGGATGGACTACTTGGATCTCCTTGCTGTCCAAGGGACTCTCAAGAGTCCCTCCAACACCACAATTCAAAAGCATAAATTCTTCAGTGCTCAGCAGTTTTATAGTCCAAATCTCACATCAATACATGACTACTGGAAAAACCACAGCTCTGACTAGATGGACGTTTGTCAGCAAAGTAATGTATCTGCTTTTTAATATGCTGTCTAGGTTGGTCATAACTTTTCTTCCAATGAACAAATGTCTTTTAATTTCATGGCTGCAGCCATCATCTGCAGTGATTCTGGAGCCTCCCAAAATAAAATCTGTCACTGTTTCCATTGTTTCCCCATCTATTTGCCATGAGGTGACGGGACCAGATGCCATGATGTTAGTTTTCTAAATTTTGGTAGTTTTAAGCCAACTTTTTCACTCTCCTCTTTCACTTTCATGAATGGCTCTTTAGTTCTTCTTCACTTTCTGCCATAAGGGTGGTGCCATCTGCATATCTGATATTATTAGTATTTCTCTCAGCAATCTTGATTCCAGCTTGTGATTCATCCAGTTCAGCATTTCTCATGATGTACTCTGCATATAAGTTAAATAAGCATATACAGTCTGATGTACTCCTTTACTGATTTTGAACCAGTCTGTTGTTCAATGTCCAGTTCTAACTGTTGCTTCTTGACCTCCATACAGATTTCTCAAGAAGCAGGTCAAGTGATCTGATATTTTCATCTCTTTAAGAATTTTCCACAGTTTGTTGTTATCCACACAGTCAAAGGCTTTGGCATAGTCAGCAAAGCAGGAGAAGATTTTTTTTTTTTCTGGAACACTATTGCTTTTATGATGAGAAATGCAAATCAAAACTACAGTGAAGTATCACATCATTCCAGTCAGATGGGCCATCATCAAAAAGTATATACAAAATAAATACTGACAAAAGTATGGAGAAAAGGGACTCCTCTTACACTGCTGATGGGAATGTAAATTGGTACAGCCACTATGGAGAACCGTATGGAAGTTACTTAAAAAACTAAAAATGGAGTTCCTATATGACCCAGAAATCCCATTCCTGGGCATATACCCTGAGAAATCTGTAGTTCAAAAAGATACATGTTCACTGCAGCACTATTTACAATAGCCAAGGCACAGAAGCAAACTATCAATCTTCATTGACAGAGGAGTCAATATGGAAGATGTGGTACATATACACAATGGAATACTACTTAGCCATAAAAAGAATGAAATAATGCCATTTGCAGCAGCATGGATGGACCTAGAGATTGTCATACTGAATGAAGTAAGTCAGACAGAGATAAACAAATATCACAAGACATTACCTATATGTGGAAACTAAAAAAATATAACTGTACAAATAAGCTTATTTACCAAAAACAAATTGGATCATAGAAAAAACAAGAGAATTTCAGGGAAAAAAAAATATTTCTCCTTTATTGATTATACCAAAGCCTTTGACTGTGTAGATTACAACAAACAGGAAAATTCTTCAAGAGATGGGAATTTCAGACCACCTTACCTGCCTCCTGAGAAATCTGTATGCAGGTCAAGAAGCAACAGTTAGAACCTAACATAGAATAACAGACTGGTTCCAACTTGGGAAAGACGTATGTCAAGGCTGTATATTATCAACTTTCTTATTTAACTTGTATGCAGAGTACATCATGTGAAATGCAGAGGTGAATGAAGCACAAGCTGGAATTAAGATTGATGGGAGAAATATCAATTACCTCAGATATGCAGATGATAGAACCCTTATGGCAGAAAACAAAAAGGAACTAAAGAGCTTCTTGATGAAAATGAAAGATAAGAGTGAAAAAGCTGGCTTAAAGCTCAACATTCAGAAAACCAAGATCATGGAATCTGGTCCCATTACTTCATGGCAAATAGATGGGGAAACAATGGAAACAGTGACTGACTTTATTTTTGGGGGCTCCAAAATAAAATCACCGCAGATAGTGATTGCATAAAATTAAAAGATGGTTGCTCCCTGGAAGAAAATCTGGGACCAACCTAGACAGCATATTAAAAAGCAGAGACATTACTTTACCAACAAAGGTCCATTTAGTCAGGGCTATGGTTTTTCCAGTAGTCATGTATGGATTTGAGAGTTGGAATATAAAGAAAGCTGAGCACCAAAGAATTGATGCTTTTGAACTGTGGTGTTGGAGGAGACTTTGAGAGTCCCTGGACTGCATGGAGATCAAACTAGTCTATCCTAAAGGAGACCAGCCCTGAGTGTTCATTGGAAAGACTGATGCTGAAGCTGAAACTCCAATACTTTGGCCACCTGATGCAAAGAACTGACTCACTGGAAAAGACCCTGATGCTGGAAAAGATTGAAGGAGGGAGGAGATGGAGATGACAGAGGATGAGACTGTTGGGTGGCATCACCAACTCAATGGACATGAGTTTGAGGAAGCTCAGGGAGTTGATGATGGACAGGGAGGCCTGGCATGCTGCTGTCCATGGGGGTCACAAACAGTGGGACACAACTGACTGAACTGAACTGAACTGGTACAAAAAAGAAACTTATGATTACTGTGGCAAAACTCCACAGGAGGGTTAAATTCAGAGGTTGGGATTGACATATACACAGTACTGTATATAAAATAGATAACGATAACCTACTGTATCACACAGAGAATTTTACTCAAAAATCCATAATGACATATATTGGGAAAGAAACTAAAAAAAGAGTATATATATATATATATATATATATATATATATATATGCACAGTTGATAATTTCTCATACACCTGAATTAACAGCATTATAAATTACCTATAATGTAATATTTAAAAAAATAAGCAGACATATATAAAATTATTTTATATTCTTTGTTCTTTTTAAAAATAACCCTTTATCCATTCGTCTGCTGATGGACATCTAAGTTGCTTCCATGTCCTGGCTATTATAAACAGTGCTGCAATGAACACTGGGATACATGTGTCTCTTTCAGTTCTGGTTTCCTTGGTGTGTATGCCCAGAAGTGGTATTCCTGGATCATATGGCAGTTCTATTTCCAGTTTTTTAAGAAATCTCCATACTGTTCTCCATAGCGGCTGTACTAGTTTGCATTCCCACCAACAGTGTAAGAGGGTTCCCTTTTCTCCACACACTCTCCAGCATTTATTGCTTGTAGACTTTTGGATAGCAGCTATCCTGACTGGTGTGTAATGGTACCTCATTGTGGTTTTTATTTGCATTTCTCTGATAATGAGTGATGTTGAGCATCTATTCATGTGTTAGCCATCTGTATTTCTTCTTTGGAGAAATGTCTACTTAGTTCTTTGAAGCTGTGGTACATATACACCATGGAATATTACTCAGCCATTAAAAAGAATTCATTTGAATCAGTTCTAATGAGATGGATGAAACTGGAGCCCATTATACAGAGTGAAGTAAGCCAGAAAGATAAAGACCATTACAGTATACTAACACATATATATGGAATTTAGAAGATGGTAATGATAACCCTATATGCAAAACAGAAAAAGAG
>CM035290.1:54168293-54196389 GCA_020226075.1 Hydropotes inermis | reverse complement strand
CAGTTCTAATGAGATGGATGAAACTGGAGCCCATTATACAGAGTGAAGTAAGCCAGAAAGATAAAGACCATTACAGTATACTAACACATATATATGGAATTTAGAAAGATGGTAATGATAACCCTATATGCAAAACAGAAAAAGAGACACAGATGTACAGAACAGACTTTTGGACTCTGTGGGAGGAGGCGAGGGTGGGATGATTCTAGAGAACAGCATCAAAACAGTGTATTATCTAGGGTGAAACAGATCACCAGCCCAGGTTGGATGCATGAGACAAGTGCTCGGGCCTGGTGCACTGGGAAGACCCAGAGGGATCGGGTAGAGAGGGAGGTGGGAGGGGGGATCGTGATGGGGAATACATGTAAATCCATGGCTGATTCATGTCAATGTATGACAAAAACCACTACAGTATTGTAAAGTAATTAGCCTCCAACTAATAAAAATAAATGAAAAAAATAAAAAAACCCTTTGGATTTTCCACATTATCTTTTTTCTCTTTCAATATTTCTTAATTTTTGTATTCAAACATACTAATTCATTTTTGTTTTAATTACTGGATATTTCTTAATAAGAAATATATGTGTTTTCCATAAACTATTTTGACATATGAATTCCAATTTTATACCATAATATACAAGTTTTCAACAAACAGCCTGATGCATGCCTTCTATTGCAATAGTTCATTTCTCTTGGATGTATATTTAAAGTTTTGTGAAATTAAAATTTTAAAGATATCTTAAATTTTCATCCCAGAAAAGATATAAAAAATTATATTTTTCAACAGAGGTAAGTTTAATTGTCATAATTTTACTTTTGAAAAAAATTAAAAATTCATAAATAAGTTTTAGAGGTTCATAATCTGGCTGTTGCAAGCAGCACAACTGGTAACAGACCTCACTATTCAGATTATATATATACAAAGGGAATTCTTTCTCTCTTTCTTCTTAGACTTTAATTTTTTAATTTTATGGAAAAATTTAGAAAGGAGTATGTTGAGTTCTCATATTCTCTACACTTGGTTTCTTCTATTATAATCATCTTATATGTTTATGCCATACATCAGTATAGTATGTTAGTCATAATAAATCCATAAATGAAAATTAACACTTTATTATCAATGAAATCCAAAATTTATTTAATTTTCAGCTTTAATCCAATGACTTTTAAAATTCCAAGATTCCATCCAAGATTCCTCATTATGGATAGTCATTTGCTGGGCTCTGCTTTTATATGACAGTTTCTCAGATGTTTTATTTATTTCTGGTAGCTTTCAGAATTTTGAGAAGTACTGGTTAGGTAAGTTATAGACTGCTCTTCAACTGGGGATTTGTATGAGGCTTTTTCTTGTGATTAGACTAAGCCTATGGATCATTGGAAGAAATACTCTAGATGTAAAGTGTTATTTTCATCACATCTTATCAAGGGTACATACTGTCAATGTGCTTCATGTTGACCTTGACCTACCTGAGAAGTATTTGTCAGGTTTCTCCACTTTCAAGTTTCACTTTGACACCTTTCCATAGTGTAATTTTTGAAAAGCAATTTAAAAGTGCAACACACACTTAAGGAATGGGGAGTTGCCTTCCCTTACCTTGAGGGCAGAGTGCCTAGAAAAATGATTTGGAATTCATTGGCTGTTCTCTCCTCTCTTTGTTATTTATTTATTCATTTAAAATAGTATAGATTAATAGATATTAATTTTATAATTTGGATTATAATCCAATCTTCCCCTTTTCTTTAAATTTTGTAGCTCAAATTGTTTCAGTTTGGCCATTAAGAAATCTTTCAGTTGGCTCCTGTTTCTGTTCTTTTTTTATATATATATATGTACTTTCATCAATATAGGCTTTCTCTTTCTTTCTCTCTCTCTTTTTCTTTGTCTGTCTCTATCCTTCCTCCATTCTTTACTTTGTCTCCCATACTTTCTGTAATTACAAGATACTCCAGGCTTAATGCTTTATCTATTTTCTGCCACAGACCTTAAATAAAACTTTTTTCTGAAGACCCTTGGTTCCTTTTATTACAGAATGGCATTAGAAACCAAGATTTGGGGATTGACCATACTAGTTTCAACTGGGGTATCATGTATTGCAGGTCCCTCTCAGGGAGCAGAGTATTCATTATATCTATATTCTTTTGAATATAAATAAACATTTCTATATGTATCTGTTTTATGGTAACCATGAGTTCATGCTGGCCACTCCAACTCCAATCCATTACCATAGATCATTCTAGATTTTATCCTTGCTCATGTAAATTCAGACTCCAACAGTGAGAAATCAAGATCCAAATACCTCCTTTCCATTTACTTACTTAGTCAATGCCATTATTCATAAATAATGATATTGAAAACTTTAACACAAGCCCTGAGTAAAACAGCTCCATGTAGTTTCAAAATTACTCCTTTAGCAACTGTTCTTCATATGTGAACAAACATGAACATAAATATAATTAGATTTTTTGTCATAGTCTGCATTCTAGCTTGCATTCTCCTACCTCCTAAGTGATTTTATAGTAACATGCTTATATTATGGTTCATTCTTCATGCATGTAGGTTTTCTGGGTTTTGATAAATGCATGATGCTAGGTATCCATTACAGAATCATATGAAAATAGCTCAGAGCTTTATATCCATCTATTCTACCTGCTCCCCATTCCATTAATCTTTAAGAATCATTCATCTTTACATTATCTTTATGTTTCTTTGTTATCTCTATGGTTTTCTTTCTCAAAAATATCATCATATAATTGGAATTATTATATGCAGCTTCTTCTTCCATCAGCATAATCTCTTCCATCAGCAGTATTCCTGTGAGATTTATACACATCATTTTTTCTTTGGTTTGAGCTCTCAATTAGTAAAATTGAAGAATAAAGTTTCTTTTATGGATTTACCCCAATTTGTTCATCAAATTATCTGTTGAAGGATGCCTTGTATACTTCCAGATATTTTGATTATGAATAAAGTTTTGATAAACATTCACATGTAGAGTTTTGTGTAATGCATTTTTCAAGTCAATTGAGTAAGATTTAGAGTATGATTACTGGATCATATTATACAGCTGTGTGTAGCTTTGTATGAATTTTCATTTTTGATTTCTAAAAAATTTCTACCATTTTTCATTCCCTCTATATATGAATGACATTTTCTAAAACTGTACCAACACTTGGAGTGATCATTTCTTTGTATTTTAGTCATTCTACTACTGCTACTGCTGCTAAGTCACTTCAGTCGTGTCCGACTCTGTGTGACCCCATAGACGTCAGTCCACCAGGCACCCCTGTCTTTGGGATTCTCCAGGCAAGAACACTGGAGCGGGTTGCCATTTCCTTCTCAAACGAGTGAAAGTGAAAAGTGAAAGTGAAGTCACTTAGTCATGTCCGACTCAGCGACCCCATGGACTGCAGACTACCAGGCTCTTCTATCCACGGGATTTTCCAAGCAGGAATACTGGAGTGGGGTGCCATTGCCTTCTCATTCTAAAAGGTGTCTATTTCTGCATTATTGACTCCACCAAAGCCACTGACTCTGTGGATCATCACAAACTGTGGAAAATTTTGAAAGAGATGGGAATACCACACCACCTAATCTGCTTCTTGATAAATCTGTATGCAGGTCAGGAAGCAACAATTAGAACTGGACATGGAACAATGGGCTGGTTCCAAATCAGGAAAGGAGTACGTCAAGGCTGTATATTGTCATCCTGCTTATTTAACTTACATTCAGAGTACACCATGAGGAACACTGCGCTGGAGGAAATACAAATGGAATCAAGATTTCTGGGAGAAATATCAATAACCTCAGATATGCAGATGACACCACCTTTATAGCAGAAAGTGAAGAAGAACTAAAGAGCCTCTTGATGAAAGTGAAAGAGGAGAATGAAAATGTTGGCTTAAAGCTCAACTTTCAGAAAACTAAGATTATGGCATTCAGTCCCATCACTTCATGGCAAATAGATGGGAAAACAGTGGAAACAGTGAGAGATTTTATTTTTGGGGCCCCAAAATCACTGCAGATGATAACTACAGCCATAAAATGAAAAGACACTAACTCCCTGGAAGAAAAGTTGTGACTAACCTAGACAGCATATTAAGAAGCAGAGACATTGCTTGGCAGACAAAGGTCCATCTAGTGAAGACTATAGTTTTTCCAGTGGTCATGTATGGATGTGAGAATTGTAATATAAAGAAAGCTGAGTGTTAAAGAATTGATGCTTTTGAACTGTGGTGTTGGAGAAAACTCTCGGGAGTCTTTTGGACTGCAAGGAGATCAAACCAGTCCATTCTAAAGAAGATCAGTCCTGGGTGTTCATTGGAAGGACTGATGCTGAAGCTGAAGCTCCAATACTTTGGCCACCTGATGTGAAGAACTGACTCATCAGAAAAGACCCTGATGGTGGGAAAGATTGAAGGCAGGAGGAGGAAAAAAAAAAAAAAAAGAAGGCAGGAGGAGAAGGGGATGACAGAGAATGAGATGGTTGGATGGCATCAGTGACTCAATGAATAAGAGTTTGAATAAACTACGGGAGTTGGCAATGGGCAGGGATGCTTGGCATGCTGCAGTCCATGGGGTCACAGAGAGTTGGACAAGATTGAGTGATTGAACTGAATTGAACTGAACTAATAGGTGTGTTGTGGTACTTCATTATTGTTTTTACTAATGACAAATGATATACAGAATCTTACCAGATGCTTATTTGTCATCTGTGTATATACTTTGTCAGTTATCTTTACTCATTTTTTAAATTTGGCTCCATTATTACATTGCTGAATTTTAAGAATTCTTTATTGATTACCGCACGACTCCTAAGATGGCAGAGTAGAAGGACATGCACTCATCTTCTCCTGCAAGAACACCAAAATCACAACCAGCTACTAAATAAATAACACCAGGAGAATGTTGGATACCAAAAAAGAAAAAAAAAATCCCATGTCCAAGGGCAAAGGAAAAGCCCCCAAAAGACCATTTGATTTAGGTCATACCTGAATGGGTTCTTCTTCACTTTCTGGCTTGAGGGGTTCAGAAATGACCTACATAACATTCATTGTGTTTATACAGTGCAAATGACAAATAGACTCAAGGAATTGGCTCTGATAGGAAGTATGCCTAAAGAGCTACGGACAGAGGTTCATAACACTGTACAGGAAGCAGTGATCAAAAACACCCCCCCCCCAAATAAGAAATTCAAAGTGCAAATGGCTGTCTGAGGAGTCCTTACAAATAGCTGAGAAAAGAGAAGTGAAAGGCAAAGGAGAAAAGGAAAGATATTCCCATTAGAATGCAAAGTTCCAAAAAATAGCAAAGTGAGATAAGAAAGCCTTCCTTGGTGAAATCAGTGCAAAAAAATCAAGGAAAATAACAGAATGGGAAAGACTAGAGATCTCTTCAAGAAAATTAGAGATACCAAGGGAACATTTCATGCAAGTGAAAGTAAAAATGAAAGTCACTTAGTTGTGTCTAACTCTTTGTAACCCCATGGACTGTACAGTCATTGGAATTCTCCAGGCCAGAATACTGGAATGGGTAGCCTTTCCCTTCTCCAGGGGATCTTCCCAACCCGGGGATAGAGCCCAGCTCTCCCACAGAGCAAGCAGATTCTTTACCAGCTGAGCCACAAGGGAAGCCCTTTCATGCAAAGATGGGCACAATAAAAGACAGAAATGATATGGGCCTAAAAGAAGCAGAAGATATTAAGAAGAGGTGGCAAGAATACACAGAAGAACTGTACAACAAAGATCTTCATGACTCAGATGGATAATCATGATGGGTATGATCACTCACCTAGAGCCAGACCTCCTGAAATGCAAAGTCAAAGCGGGGTTAGGAAGCATCACCATGAACAAAACTAGTGGAGGTGATGGAATTTCAGTTTAGCTATTCCAAACCCTAAAAGATGATGCTGTGAAAGTGCTGCACTCAATATGTCAGCAAATTTGGACAACTCAGCAGTGGCCACAAGACTGGAAAAGGTCAGTTTTCATTCCAATCCCAAAGAAAGGCAATGCTAAAGAATTTGCAAACTGCCACATAATTGCAATAATCATACATGCTAACAAAGTAATGCTCAAAATTCTCCAAGTAGGCTTCAATAGTATGTGAACTGAGACCTTGCAGATGCTCAAGCTTGATTTAGAAAAGGCAGAGGAACCAGAGAGCAAATTGCTAACATCTGTTGAGTCATAGAAAAAGCAAGATAATTCCAGAAAAAGCAACTACTTCTGCTTCATTGACTTTGCTAAAGCCTTTGACTGTGTGGTTCAAACAAATTGTGGAAAATTCTTAAAGAAATGGGAATTCCAGGCCACCTTGCCTGCCTCCTGATAAATCTGAATGCAGATTAAGAAGCAACAGCTAGAGAGAGATGGGAAGGAGTTTCAAAAGGGCGGAGATATATGTATACCTTTGGCTCATTCATTCTGAAGAGCAAAATTATGTAAAGCAATTATCCTTCAATAAAAATGATAAATTAAAGAAGAAGAAGAAGAAGTAGCAGTTAGAACCAGACATGGGGCAATGGATTGTTTCAAAATTGGAAAAGGAGTATCTCCAGGATGTATACTGTCACCTTTCTTATTTAACTTATATGCAGAGTGCATCATGTGAAATGCTGGCTGGATGAAGCACAAGTTGACATCGAAATTTCCAGGAGAAATATCAATTCATCAGATATACAGATGCCACCATCCTTATGGCAGACAGTGAAGAGAAACTAAAGAGTCTCTTGAAAAGAGTGAAAGAGGAGAGTTAAAAACCTGGCTTAAAACTCAGTTTTCAGAAAACTAAGATTGGGACATCTGGTCTCATCACTTCAACTTCTCTTTTTTCATGGATTACAGTTATGGTATTGTATCTAAAAGCTCAGCACTGAATAAAAGATCAACTAGACATTCTTTTAATTTTTTTGTAGACTATGTTTTGTGATTTATACAAATAAGTCTGTTTTCATTTTAAGTTAATTTTTGTGAAAGGTGTAAACTTTGTGTTTAAATTCTTTTTTTCTTTTTCTTTTTAAAAATTAACATCAGGTTCCTCTTGATAGCTTATGGTGAATAATGTCTGAATCTTGATCTCTGAAGAAGAAGATTTAACTTTGGAACAAGGAACCAGGCTTGATCACTCAGAGCTTTTGTGTGGCAGACATTTTTGTACAGTAAAAAAGACAGAGAACACTTCCGACATAGATGTCAGAAGGGAGACAGAGAATCCCCCACTTGCTAATATTATTAAGACCATGTATACTTTTACCAGACCCACTTCCACAACATCTTAAATTAACATCTTAAATTAACAAGATTAGAACTAACAATAGAAAGGTTTTACCAGACCCACTCCCACAAGATAACAAGATTAGTCAGAGGTTCTTGTTAAGAAGCAGAAACCTGTCCTCAAGCAAGATACATTGTTATTATGTAATCATTAGTATAGAGCTTAAGAGAATACATCTTGCTTGAGCAAGATGAGATGTTTTGTTGTGTACCCATTAGCTCTAGGCTTAAAGAAAGTTAGTCTTAAAGTTTTTTTGTGAGATACAGCAAGACAGTTGATGTAATTGGTAAGATCAGCAAGACAAGAAGTATGAGTTCTCTCACTTTGTTCTTTGTTTTTGTTTTGGCTATTCTTGGTCTTTTGCATTTCTACCTAAGATTTAGAATAACTTTGTTAATATGCACAATAGTTCATTGGGATTTTGAATGGGATTGCATCAGTCAGATTGGAAAGAATTAATATCTTAACAGTGAGTCTTCCTATCCATAAACATAGAATATATCTCTATTTATTTGTACCTTCATCAATTTTTTGTTCATTGGTGTTTTATAGTTTTCTTTGTTCCATTCTTGTGCATATATGTTTAGAGTTATATATATACAAGCAATTTTCTCATTTTTGGTGCTAAAATAAATTGTACTGTGTTAAAATTTTTAATTCTAATTGTTCATTCCTAGTATTTTGGAAAGAAATAATTTTAAATACTAAACTTGTATCCTATTACACTAGAGTAGTGGTTTTCTCATTATGGGAATTTATTTTTCTATCTTTAGGATTTTCTACATAGACAATAATATCATCTATGAAGAATGAGAGTTTTAATTTTTCTTATTTTGTCTCTATACCTTTATTTTCTTTATGTGCTAGATGGGCCTTTCAGTATAATATTGAACAGTGTTGCTAACAGCGATATGTTTGCCTTTTCCTAGTTCTTAAAGGAAATGTGTCTAACTTCCCATTATAAATGATGTTATGTGGATTTATCAGTTTGAAGAAATTCCCCTCTATTTCCTGCTTTCTTTACTTTAGATTTTATCAGATGTTGTTTCTGCAACAAGTGACAGAATCATATGAATTACTTTCTGTAGTCTGTTGATATGATGGTTTAGATTGATTGATTTCAATTGTTAAAACTGCCTTGCATATCTGAAATAAATTGTCCTTGATCATGTTATGTAATTCTTTGTGTACATACTGGAATTAATTTAATAATATTTTGCTAAGAGCTTGACCTCTCTATACAAGAGAGACTACAGTTTTCCTACCTGGTAACATCTTTATCGTTTTCCTTTTATAGCTATTATGGCCACTTTGAATAAAATAGAATATGGATCATTTTTCTGTTTTCCAAGAGATTGTGAAGAACTGGTATCCTTTTCTCCTTAAATGTTTGGCAAAATTCATCAACAAAACCATAAGTTACAGGTTATTTCATTTTTGGAAGGTTCACGATGGTTGATTCAAAGTCTTTATTGCCTATGACTTATTCAGATTAGTTATTTTTCATTGTGTGACTTGTGGTAGCATGTGTCTTTGAAGCAACTGCTCTATTTTTATAAAAGCTATAAAATTTTAGAGTTGCTTATAAAATTTATTTTATTTTCAATTTTTATGTGATCTGTGGTGCTCATTTTCTTTCACTTTTAATATTGGCAATTGTCATCTTCTTTCTTTTTCTCTTGGTTAGCTTAGCTAGAGGTTTACCTACTTATTGATCTGTTCAAGGAACCAGCTTTTGATTATGCTGCTTTTCCCTGTCAAATGGCTACCTACTTCAGTATTCTTACCTGGAGAATTCTATCAAGAGAGGAGCCTGGTGGGCTACAGTCCATGGGGTAGTAAAGAGTCAGACATGACTGAGAAACTCACACTAACACATTTTTCCTATTTTTAATTATATTGATTTCTGCTCTATTTTTATTTTTTCCTTCTGCTTGCCTTAGGCTTTACTTGTTTTTCTTCCCTAGTTTCCTAAAATGAAATTTTAGATTAACTTTAGATTTCTTTTTTAGCTAATGCATGCCTTTAATAGAATAAATGTCTATTTAAGCATTATTTTTCCTGCATCTTATAAATTTTTGTGTTCATAATATACTTGAGTTTCTTTATTGTGACTGGTAGCACTCTTATTCAAGTCACCAACCTCCACAGGATACTTGAAAGCCTTATCTTCATGCCTTTATTTTGTCTCCTTCAAATGATTTGGCAGATGGTATAAAAATGTATTAGCATTCAAATCACTTTACTCACCTGCTTAAAGATAAGTTTTTTAATAACTTCCTGATTTTTATCTTGAGATAAAATCAAATCTCCTTTACTGAGCTTTTGAGGCAATTAATGAACAGATTTCTGTGTATTTGTGACAACTCACCTTTAAGCATATATAACCTCCTTGGTCCAGAGTGTAAAGCATCTGCCTGCAATGTGGGAGGCTCAGGTTCGATTCCTGGGTCGGGAAGATCCCTGGAGAAGGAAATGGCAACCCACTCCGGTACTCTTGCCTGTAAAATCCCAGGCATGGAGAAGCCTGTAGTCTACAGTCTATGGTAGGTCACAGTCTATGGGGTTGCAAAGAGCCAGACACAACTGAGCAACTTCACTTTCACTTTGTTTTTCTAGTGTGCTATCATATTTGCTTGGGATTCTTTTTACATGATATACTGTCTACTTGAAATACTTTGACAGGAAATTTTCTTACAAACTAATTAAAACTCCTATAAAAATTCTTTGAAACACATAGCTTAGGTGTTATGAGAGCATTGTGTGCTCTCTCTATATTATGCAATATTAATTTGGGGGTTTATGTATGTTTCTGATGAGAACATGAGTCCCATGAGAACAAAGATTTCTATTAATCATTATTGTAGAACTAATGCCCAGAGCAGAAGAGGAAACATTTAACCATTATTTAGTATCTTTACAGAGTTACCTTCCCATTGTATTCCAAAAGACTCTATGCAAGTTCAATTAACATTAATAATTTCAGCAGGTCATTTAAGCCAGCTTCAGAACTTGTTGGGTTCCCAGGGGGCACTAATGGTAAAAAGAACCTGCCTGCCAATGCAGGAGATGCAAGAGATGCGGGTTCCATCCCTGGATCCAGAAAATCACCTGGAGAAGTGCATGGTAACCCATTCCAGTATCTTTGCCTGGAGAATCCAGGGGCAGAGGACCCTGGTGGGCTACAGACCCTAGGGCACACAGAGTCGGACAGCACTGAAACTACCTAGCAAGCACACATGCAGAACTTGTCGGCTCAGTGACCTTGACACTTTTTTATTTTTCTTTTTTCAAACATGAAACATTATTAAAGTAAAAGCAAACTTCAGGCCATTTAGCTGATGTCCATTTGAACTGAGTCAGAAATGAACTCTTGCTGGAACTCTCCTGGTACTAATGAATACTTAACGATGCTAATGCTGCTGCCAAGTTGCTTCAGTCGTATCTGACTCTGTGCGACCCCATAGAGGGCAGCCCACCAGGCTCCCCCGTCCCTGGTATTCTCCAGGAAAGAACACTGGAGTGGGTTGCCATTTCCTTCTCCAAAGCATGAAAGTGAAAAGTGAAAGGGAAGTCGCTCATTTGTGTCCGACTCTTAGCCACCCCATGGACTGCAGCCTTATATCCTTCTCTAAATAATTGATATATATTTTATAAAGTATTTCAGGAGATGTACAGTGTGACAAGGTATTTTCTGTGTTCTTCTGTCACTTAATATAATAGTGTGTTTAAGTGGCTCTCTGGATGATTTATGAAAATTTCCCGGCTCAGATGCTTAGACTGAAAAGTCTCTGTCTTCATAAACCTAAAAGGACTAAACAATACAAATTTTTGACATATTCCTTCATGATGGATTTTGATTTTCAATACTGATTTTATTTTTTTTAATTACTTAATTCTTCAAATACTGTAAACTTCACAAACCTTAACAAAAAATGAAAATTGCAATCTCTCTGATTGTATTACATTTATACATGTTGTGTATTTTTCTTATTTCTATTTCCTCCTAAAATCTTTGGACAATTAACCTTAGAAATTTTCTTAAGAGAATCTTTGATTTTTTTCTACCTGATATTATCCAACATTGGAGAAGGAAATGGCAGCCCACTCCAGTACTCTTGCCTGGAAAATCCCATGATGGAGGAGCCTGGTAGGCTACAGTCCATGGGGTCGCTAAGAGTCGGACACGACTGAGAGACTCCACCACCATTATCCAACATTTTATTTCTTCATTCTCTATTTAACAAACCTGTCTCAGACACTATTCTAGAAAAGGCTAGTGAATTAAGAGATATGACCTTTCTTCCAGATACATCTTATATTCAAGAGTAAAAGAAAGACTTCAAGTAAGTAACTAAAATGAAATATCTAATTAAATGTAATATGACAGAATACCTTCTCCAATCAAAAAGAATGAGAGAGATAATAAAAGAAAAATAAAAAATAAAAGAAAAATGAGTGTTATAGAAATATTAACCTCTTCTTTTTTAGTTCCAGCAATAATTAGAAATATAGTAAAAATTGTCAAAATTACATTCAAACATTTCTGAAAGTTTAATTTATGAATGAGGTAGAAATTTTAAATATCATTTCCTTATTTTAAATAAATTCTAGATCTAATAGAAAATTATTTCAACTCCTTTTTTTATGTTTTCACTTTTGTATTCTTTTTTTTAATTTATTTATTTTACTTTACAATATTGTATTGGTTTTGACATACATTGACTTAAACTTTTATATAATCAAAATATTACATTAAGCTAGCTCTACTTTTGGTTGTCACCTAATAATATGTTAAAGAAAAATAGCTTTTTAATCATACAATTAGAACCTTTTTACACAAAACCTGTTTGATCTACCAAAATAGCAATAGAAAAAAATGCATAGCTTAGCTGTTTACTCATAACTTTAAGAACTACATATAAGTTTATTAGTGTAGTTCCCTGCTGGGCAGATGTTACATCTGTGCAATCCATTTGATTTAGATGTCAGTGGCTGCTTTCCAAAGTACTTAATTCTAAATCTTTTAACTCTCATTTCACATGTTTCCAAATTCCTTTACTTCTTTCTGATAGACTTTTGAATTGGTTCTGAGGAGGATTACATTTGTTGTAATGTTAAAGTTATTCTTGAATATCACAATTACACTAAGCACTTCATAATATATTTGACTGCCCTTAATTAGGAAATAAAGCATTACTGGTCCTTTGTGGCAAATAATGACAAAAGTTACAGCTAGGCAGTGTGGAGGATATTGATAATTTTGTTATTGTTGTTGCTGTATTTTTAAATAAAATAGGAGGATCTTTAAGTGATTTATTTTGTTCTGCATGAAATTTCTACTGAAATAGTCTGTGGGATTGCCTTTCTTTTCTTTTTTTTTTGTTAATGGCAATAGCTCTGTATGCACTGAAGCAAGAGTAAAACAGTGATCTGCTGAATAGAATTCATACTTCAAATGCACTGAAATTGCTTCAGACTGGGAAACTCCTTAAATCTGGAATGTCTCTGTTTCCCCATTTCTTAGCACCAAAAATGAGATTGTGCAGAACCTCCTCAGGAGTCTGGACACTGTTCTCTAGTGCTTATAAGCATTCATTCACACACATACCAGGTTCAACTATTGACCCTGGCTTTTCTTTGAGGCAGGAAATTAAAACAGCAGATGTGTTCAATATTTTCAGCATTTTTTTTATATAATCCACAAATAATCCTATTACTAGAGCAGTCTATTGTCTCCTCTCTAAAAAGTTATCTTGTTCACTGTTGAAATAAAAAATAATTTCCATTCTTCTGGGTGACTGGCTAATCAACCTTGTTGTTTTCTTGTAAAACAAGCTGGAAGGAATCTGTGAAATAAGTACTTTTACAGAAGAATATGAATGGTTTAATACAAATGGAATGGTATATGAAAATCCAGTCTTCCACATAAAATAAGAAATTAAAACAAGATACTGAGTTTGTCATGGTTATGCCTAAAAGCATAAAACATATCCAGCTTTTAAAAACAATGTGTGGTTTAAGGGATAAATGGATAAAGCTGTACACATGTACATAGTTGCCATACACAGATACACACAGATACATACCAATGGGATATTATTCAGATAAACGAAGGATATCTGACCATTTTTTACAACATAAATGAACCTTGAGGACATTGTGCTTAGTGAGATAAATCAGAGAAAGATAAAAACTGTATGATATCACTCATATATGGAATCTGAAAAAATCATAAAAACAGAATAAAATGGAGTTATCAAGGACTGTGGGTTGGGAGAATCAGGGAGATAGTGTTAAACGTTACAAATGTGGAACTAGTAAACATATAATTAATGGAGATCAATGCAAGGCATAGAGATTATAGTCAGCAATACTGCAATATAAACTTCAAAGCTGCTAAGAAAGCAGATCTTGAAATTCCTGTGATTAGGATTCCTCATTTCCACTGCAGATGTCCTGAGTTTGCTCCCTAATCAGGGGACTACAATCCCACATGCCATGCAGCGTGTGGCAAATAAAACAAACAAAAAAGCAAACAAAAAACTAGATCTTAAGTGTTCCCACTGCAAAAGAGAAATGATAATTATATGAAATGATGAGAAGTATTAAGTGAGCTATGGTGGTTATCATATTTCAAAAATAAATGCATCAAGTTAACATGTTATACACCTTAAACTTGCATGATGTTATATGTCAATTACCTCTTTAAAAAAAAAAGAAAGAGCAAACAACAAAAGTCTCTTTTATGATTTTTGTATTTTGAATTGCTTTAGTCTTCTCAGCAGGCCTAAAATGATTTTAAATGTTGCGTGTCTTTTATTTTGTCTCCCTTAAATTTCCTCATATCCCATGTCTAAACCATTAAAATCAGTTGAGCTTCTAAAATTAGTGATGAGCTTTAATAGCAAATTCAAATTTACTGGTGGTATGTTGTGCCCAGTTCAACAGTGGTTTGACATTCATTGTGGTCAGATTGCTTTGGTTTGAGGTCTGATTCAGTCAGTTAAACAGCTGTGAGATTTGGGGCAAATCACTTATATTTGCTAAGCTTCAGTTCTCTCATCTTTGAAATGAGGGTAATAATACTTAATACAAAGGGTTTCTGATGATTAAATGCAGCAATGCATGAAAAGTATTCTGCATGGCATGAGACTAAGACATAAGTATTTAACAATTATGAGCAATTATTGTCATTAATTATTATCCAATATTCAGTTAGCACTAACTAAAAGAAAAATGTTTTAAAATACTTAGCAGAGTTCCTTGAAATATGTTAGCTCGTAACAAATATTAGCTAAAAACATAACCAAGTTATCATTATAATTTTTCCTTCACTCGTAAGCCATGAATTCTCTATTTTGGGAAAATAAAAACACTTCAGATTTATTGCTTTCTATTTCATATAGAAATTTCCTCCATTCTAAGTATAACTAAGTCTATAGGCAACTTTATGTCCCTCCTGTATCTGAATTTATTAGCCAGAATTATTTCAATGTACTGTGGTTTATCCATATAAATCAATCACTGAACATTAGTCATGCAATTAGCTTTTAGAGTTTACTATACTAAATATAAATATGTGTTGTCATTTGGAAAATTTTTATATCTTTTTTTTATTTTTTGCATTTTAATATAGATGTTCCTATGTTCACTCCTGTTGCTAGAGCTCTAATTTTTAAACTTGTATTATATCTCTGTAATTCAAATGAACATATAATTGAATCAATAGAAATAGGAATGCAAAACTGACCTCAATAGGATACTTATTACTGCTAAGTCACTATACTGGATAAATAGCCTATATTATTTCATTGAACTTCCAACTACCACCTAGCACTTTTATCGCATGTTACAAATGAGAAAAATTAAGTTCAGACCAGATTAGTTACTTACCCATGGTCACAAGCTGGCATCATACTGCTTCAGATGTCAGATTTTTGCTTTTTCAAAGTTGCAATATAGTTATCTCTCAAAAAAAAAAAAAAACTGAAACTTTAATAAATCTCATGTTAATTGCATGGAAATGATTTTTTGTGTAGGGTTAAACTTTTGAAAAGTAATTGAGCATGGGATGTGGTAGATTTACAATCAGTTGCAGAATCAAGTTAGGAATTTTTTTAAAGATTCCATTTATAATAAATATTTTAGGCTTTGCATGCCATATATTTCTGTTGCCTGTTCATCAGATGTTTCACTTTGCTTTTATTTTTGTCTTTCAGTTCAGTTCAGTTCAGTCACTCAGTCGTGTCTGACTCTTCGTGACCCCATGAATTTCAGCACGCCAGGCCTCCCTGTCCATCGCCAACTCCCAGAGTTTACTCAAATTCATGTCCATCGAGTTGGTGATGCCACCCAGCCATCTCATCTTCTGCCATCCCCTTCTCCTCCTTGCCCCCAATCCCTCCCAGCATCAGGGTCTTTTCCAATGAGTCAACTCTTCACATGAGGTGACCAAAACACTGGAGTTTCAGCTCAGCATTTTTGTCTTTACAATGGTACAAATTTGTAAAAATAATTTATAGTTCATATACTATACAAAATGATCTGCTAGCAATATTTACCAAGAAGGTCATTGCTGATTCCTAGTCTAAAACAAAAATGACTTTTAACCCTTCATTATCAAGCCCTGAATATTCACTGGAAGGAATGATGCTGAAGCTAAAGTTCTGAAACTTTAATCACCTGATTCGAAGAACCAACTCATTGGAAAAGACCCTGATGCTGGAAAAGATTAAAGGCAGGAGAAGAAGTGGATGACAGAGGATGAGATGGCTCGATGGCATCACTCAAAGGACATGAGCTTGAGTAAACTCCAGGAGCTGGTGATGGACAGGGAAGCCTGGCGTGCTGCAGTCCATGGGGTCACAAAGAGTTGGACACAACTGAGTGGCTGACAACAACAACGACCATGCAAGTACTTGAATGAACAGGCAACTACATGAGGTAGTATGGAATAGAAGTATAATATAACACAGAGTAAAGTATATAATATTTTAGTATTGAATTAAAAATTATGCACATTTTTACACAAAGCAAATATCTGAAATTGTTTATAATATTGTTCTACATAAGGGACATAGTTCTTTTGGACCTGTGTATTTGGGAAAAGTCACATGTAGTTGGCAACTGAAACCTTGTTGTTAAAAAAAAAAAGATATTGTTTTGATTTTAAATATATTGAGGTTGAAATGCCTGTGGGACCCCTAATGAACAACACCCAAGTGACAGCCTCATAGTCATGTTCTATGCACACTATAGAAATATCTGAAGGAAGACAGATCTTAGGGCAAAGTCAGGACATCGTGCCTATTAAGAACATATCACATAACTGGTAAAAATATCCCTCTGAGAAGAGAAGGGAGCGTAGCATTGAAGTATAAGAAATAATGGTATCATATAAGAGATGTTATGCAATTAATACATATATACACATATATATGTGTATATACACACATACGTATATGTATGTAAACATATACATACATACACAAAACTTGATTTTGTTTTTTTCAAACACTCTTTATGTGAGGTACGAGTTTTGTAAAGATGGTTTCTGTCTTGTTGAATTTTATAGAAAATAAACATTAAACAGTAATAAATTATATGTAGAGTATTTAATCAGAAAACAATTTTATAAACTGCTTGAAAAGTAGCATTCATTCTTGATTAAAGGCCTAGAGATGCATGTATGGAAACATTCAGAAATTTACCAAGCTAAAATAATTGCATATGTCAAAATAGAGCATGGTTTTGACCAGACAATTCAGCAAGTTGTAGTTATGTTTGTGTAACTTTCACTTGCAGCTTGGGTAAAAATTGAATAACAGTTCAAGATTCTTTGAAAATCATAGTGATTCAAAAATAACTGTCAGCATAGTCTTATGCTATAGAAAATTATACAAAAAAAAGATGCCTGAATGAGATAATTGCATTGCAAATATCATGCAAAAATGAGTTTTTGTTCTACATTCCAACTCTTAAAATTAGCATAAAGGAGCCAACACTGAAAGATCAAATGCTAATGGAAAATCCAATTAATTATAAAAGAAGAGACAATAGTTTGTGTATAAATTTTTGTGTGTTTATAGTTTAGTGAAACTTGAATCAATAATTTTCCCCTTATAACTGAGATACAATTATAAAAAGTAATTCTTTACATATTTGACCTTAAATGAATTTTCACATAAATAATATAATTTTTTAATAAATTAATCAATAAAAAAGTATATTAGCAAAGTTAATTACCACTCATTCACTCTATTAGAATCATGGGAGCTGATTTTTATTAATATAAATGTGTAAATATTTCTAGTATTCTCTGTGATCTTACAACATGAAAATTTTAAGCTTATTATATTTATTCTTGTTCTTAATTTATTT
Source organism: Hydropotes inermis (assembly GCA_020226075.1). Lineage (NCBI taxonomy): Eukaryota > Metazoa > Chordata > Mammalia > Artiodactyla > Cervidae > Hydropotes > Hydropotes inermis. The sequence continues at coordinate 54,178,733 of CM035290.1, read as the reverse complement.
GTATATTTTTTCAAAAATATAACAACTTTACATAGGAGTATTTACACTACTATGTTTCTTCAATATATATTTATTTCAAAGTAAGTATTTGTAATGACTATAAAGTCAATTAACCAGTAGTTGTCTTTTAAAAATATTGTAGCTGGAGGTATTTCATAGCATGCAGAGTTCATAATTGGTGGAACTGTTTCCTAAAATAGACATTTCCCTAGGTTTGTTTAAACAATGCACACACTGATAAAATAAGTGTTATTAAATATATCTTCTGTCTTGATGCATTTGTTTATATAAGAGAATACCAAAATTGAAAATTTTCAACATAGATAATAACTTTTAAAATTTAATTAATATTGTAAATAGTGGTCCCAAAATGTTATAGTAAATACCAAGCTCCCCCCAAAATATGAGTGTGACTGTCTATATAAGCTTTCACAACATTAGATATTAACCCACTTTAATACATTTGAATAGTTAATTATGGGAAGATTTATTACATGAGAATATAAACATATGTGCCCAAAAGTTTAATTTATCCTTGGCTGAAAGTATGATTGAAAATATATGCAGCTTTGAGTAATAATCAAATTTTACTGAGAAAATTTTAATGTAAAGACTTTACCAAAACTTACATTGCATAAATTTTAAAGATTCACTGCACTAACAGCATAATCACAGTAGCCAAATGGGGTTGCTGTCCTCATTCAGCCACTCAGTCGTGTCTGCCTCTCTGAAACCCCACGGCCTGAAGCATGCCAAGCTTCCCTGTCTGACACTATCAACCAGAGTCTGCCAAACTCATGTCCATTGAGTTGATGATGCCACCCAACCATCTCAGCCTCTGTTACCCCTTTCTCCTCCTGCCCTCAATATTTCCTAGTGTCAGTGTCTTTTCCAATGAGTTAGCTCTTCATATCAGATGGCCAAATTATTGGAGCTTTAGCTTCAGCATCAGTACTTCCAGTGAATATTCACAGTTGATTTCCTTTAGGATTGACAGGTTTGACCTCTGTCTTGTCCAAGGGACTCTCAAGAGTCTTCTCCAACACCACAGTTCAAAAGCATCCATTCTTCATTGATTGGTCTTCTTTATAGTCCAATTCTCATATATCCATACATGAATACTGGGAAAACCATAGCTTTTATTATAGGGCTCTTTGTCAGCAAAGCAATGTCTCCGCCAGCTTTTTCATTCTTCTCTTTCACCTTCATCAAGAGGCTCTTTAGTTCCTCTTCACTTTCTGTCATTAGGGTGGTGTCATCTGCATATCTGAGGTTCTTGATATTCTGACTTGTGATTCATCCTGTGCAACATTTCACATGATGTACTCTGCATATAAGTTAAATAAGCAGGGTTGCAATACACAGCCTTGATGTACTTCTTTTCCTATTTGGAACCAGTCTGTTGTTCCAGTTGCACTCATCTCACATGCTAGTAAAGTAATGTTCATTTCTTGGGGATGGTTTTGATCACCACCTCTTCTACAATGTTATGAACCTCCATCCGTAGCTCTTCAGGCACTCTATCAGATTAACCAAATGGAGTAAAAGTTCCATTTTAATTTTATCTATGTACATTTCATGTTTCATCAAGAATTGAGATCACTAGCAAATATTCTCCTGTGGACTTAATTGCAATGAGTTACTGTAATCCAATATGAAAAGCAATTCTTCCATCAAAAATTATGGTAATTACAATAGGCTTATGTATATTTGCATTGAACTAGTCAGAGAAAATTGAATTATTCATCAAACTTGTATATTAACGTACTAACAATGGCTGATTTTTAAAAAATTAATCCTACCAATATCCAAATTGTATAGATATTTTTACAGTAACAAAAAATCATTTGTAGCTTTTCCATTATTGCATTGTTTTATAAAAGATAAAGTATGGTTAAAATGAAATAATTTTAAAACAAAGTATTTTTCAATATATAAATAAGACAATGTTTACATTTTTTATTTTTACCATTTTTCATTGTTTCTAACATTTGCCCTAACTTTTTCCTACATTTTAAGTCAATAATTTTTTCTATGGAGATCCATGGAGATCGTTGTGTACCCAGCAATCCCACTTCTGGGCATACATACACACTAAGGAAACCAGATCTGAAAGAGACACATGCACCCCAATGTTCATCGCAGCACTGCTTATAATTGCCAGGATGTGGAAGCAACCTAGATGCCCATCAGCAGATGAATGGATAAGGAAGCTGTGGTACATATACACCATGGAATATTACTCAGCCATTAAAAAGAATTCAGTTGAATCAGTTCTAATGAGATGGATGAAACTGAAGCCCATTATACAGAGTAAAGTAAGCCAGAAAGATAAAGACCAATACAGTATTCTAACACATATATATAGAATTTAGAAAGATGGTAATGATAACCTTATATGCAAAACAGAAAAAGAGACACAGATGTACAGAACAGACTTTTGGACTCTGTGGGAGAAGGCAAGGGTGGGATGTTTCAAGAGAACAGCATCGAAACATGTATATTATCAAGGGTGAAACAGATCACCAGCCCAGGTTGGATGCATGAGACAAGTGCTCAGGGCTGGTGCACTGGGAAGACCCAGAGGGATGCAGTGGGGAGGGAGGTGGGAGGGGGAATCGGGATGGGGAATGCATGTAAATCCATGGCTGATTCATGTCAATGTATGGCAAAAACCACTACAATATTGTAAAATAATTAGCCTCCATCTAATAAAAATAAAGGAAAAAAAATCAAGTATATATCATAGAATTTAGCCTGTACTATAATTTATCTACTGATTTTGGCTCGGTTTTCTTTCACACTGAAAAAATTGATTAATATTTTCTTTTATGGCTTTTATATTTCTTGCCTTCCTTTATTGGGCCTTCACTAAAAACAGTCATATAAATTCTTCTTAAATTTTCTATTTTATTTTTAAAACAATAAAAGATTAAACAAAAAATAGGCAGAATCTATATAATTGATTTCAATCATAATTGTAAAAAGATGTTGGGAATGATGATTAACTGATTTATTCATAATTGATGAAGTTCTGGGGGGAAATCCAAAGATATACATAATTATGTACATAAAATGTGTTTAAGAATACATGACTTTATAATGGCAATTTATTTCATTATGCTGGCATTATTTTAAATATGGTTTATATTTCAAAAATCAATTGGAAATTCTCAGAAATATATTCCTTTTAAATTTATGAATCCATTTTTTTATGAATTCCAAGAAACCATTTGTGAATTATGATTATAATTTTAGTAAAATTCAATATTAGTAAAAGTTATTTTCATTTTTATATTACATCATCAAATTCAGGAAAACTATATTTTTCCATATAATTCAAGGATCCTTAGTTACTTTAATAATTTTTTTTTCTTTTTATGCCTAGGCTTTCTACATATTCTGCATAAGTTTTCCCATTTTATATTATTTCCACTACCATAATGGGATTTTTAAAACTGTTTTTATTTGTTGGTACTATCATACAGTAAAACATTTATATTTTGTAATGTGTGATTTCCCTGTGTTACAAAATTTGCTACTATGACACAAAACTGAGGTCAAATGCACAGTGATTACCTGACATCTGAAGTTTGTCCATTCATGTGGGGACCACCTTCTATAAGTTTTATTAAAAGTATCTGAATCATCATTGTTTCTCTAAACATCAGCATACTTCCAGAACGTAGCTAAATATTGCCCAAAATAATAGGCATGCATTTAGCTTTTCTTGTTTTAATCATTGTGTCTTTATTCATTTCTATTTGGTCAGTTACTAGATGGATTTTGGGTGGGCTGATTAGTTTGATTGTATTTAGTTTTCATTTGTTTCTTACCCAGTTAAAATTGAAATTGAAATTAGATATGACTACCAGAATTTTTGTATGACTTGTTAGCATCCTAACAATCATACCATTTTATAAACATTAATTTGTTTATTTAAATAAACACATATTGATATTTTTCCTAAATTGATCTATCCTTGCTCTGTTATAATAAATATTAGTTCAATAAATCATAATGCATACTCTAAGAATATGTGCTAGAATTTAAATTTAATTGGATCATGATTTCATAAAATGATTACACCTAAGGAAATCTTGATCAATATATCATATTTAGGTGTTTCCCATAAGCAAAAACATTTGCCTTTGATTTTTGACACCAACTAAAAGGAACTGTCTTTTCCATCTCAATGAGAATGAAGGAACATTTTAAATATTAGAAGTAATTTTTGTGTTAGGTATAACAACATCTTAAGGTAAAAGCATTAAGCTAATCTACAATCTAAAAGAGATAATGTGCATATATATAGATAAAAACACAGTATATGTGCATGTATATATATATATATATATATATATATATATATACACATTCATAATATAAGTGTGTATTTAAATAAGTGAAAGTCACTCAGTCATGTCCAGCTCTTTGAGAATCCATACAGTCCATGGCATTTCTAGGCTGGAATACTGGAGTGGGTGGCCTTCCCTTCTCCAGTGGATCTTCCCAATGCAGAGATCAAGCCTAGGTCCCTCCATTGCAGACAGATTCTTTACCAGCTGAGGCACAAGGGAAGCCCATCTGTGTGTGTGTGTGTGTATATATATATAATATATATATATATATATATATATATATATTATATATGTGTTTATTATATACACACATATATGTGTTTATATAAACACATATATATAATACACACACACACACACACACATATATATACATGTTCACTCACTCAGTCTTGTCTGGCTCTTTGTGACTTCATGGACTGTAGCTCATCAGACTCCACTGTTCATGGGATTTCCTAGGCAAGAATACTGGAGTGGGTTGCCATTTTCTCCTCCAAGGAATCTTCCTCACCCAGGGGTTGAACCCAAGTTTCTTCTGCATTGGAGGGAGAATCTTTTCCAACTGAGCTACAGGGGAAGATAGCCTGCAATGCAGGAGACCCAGTTTCAATCCCTGGATCAGGAAGATCCCCTGGAGAAGGAAAGGGCCACCCACTCCAGTATTCTTGCCTGGAGAATCTCATGGACAGAGGAGCCTGGCAGGCTACAGTCCATGGGGTCGCAAGGGCCAGGCAGGACTTAGTGACTATGTGCAGAGTACATCATGTAAAATGTGGGGCTGGATGAAGCACAAGCTGGAATCAAGATTGCCAGCAGAAATATCAATAATATCAGATATGCAGATGACACCACCCTTATGGCAGAAAGCTAAGAGGAACTAAAGAGCCTCTTAATGAGAGTGAAAGAGGAGACAGAAAAAGCTGGTTTAATACTGAACATTCAGAAAACTAAGATCATGGCATCTGGTTCCATCACTTCATGCCAAATAGATGGGGAAACAATGGAAACATTGAGAGACTTTATTGGACTCCAAAATCAATGCACATGGTGACTGAAGCCTTGAAATTAAAAGACACTTGCTCCTTGCAAGAAAAGCTATGAGCATATTAAAAAGCAGAGAAGCTGCTGCCACTGGAGTGAGCAACCCCCACCAACCCCCCCCCCACTTGCCCCTGCTTACCCTTCACCTGCTGGCAAGAAACGTTCAAGGGGAACAGAGCCTTGGGAGCCCAGGTCATGGATGTGCGGCGTCTGAAGATGAATGAACTTAACAAGGAGCTGCAGCACCGCACCCCAGACACTAGCTGCATCAAGGTTGATCTTGCTGAGTGGCTGCAGGCAGCACTGAAGGCCGAGGATCCCAATGATGGGAGGGAGCTCGAGGCTCTTGACGAACAGGGGAGACCCAGCAAAGCAACGAGATGTCATGGACAATATTACCATGCAGAACCACTTCTATGAGATGCAGGCCATAAAGCCAGAGAACAAGCCTGGCAACGAGAGGAGACTGCTGGAAATGGCCTATCGCCCAGAAGTAAAGACAGAGATGAAGCAAGAAGCACCCACCAGCTCCTTCCCACCCGAAGCATCATCTCAACACAAACTAGATAGACACAACTCCAGCATTGCAAGAGGCCCTATGAGGAAAACTGGAGATGGGGGTACTTTGAGCACTGAGAGGATAAGAGGGGGCGATCTCCTCAGCTTCCGGCTGAAGAAGGTGAAGATGACTTTCATCCATTGAGACGACACTCTGGTGGCCATTGACACCTATAACTGCAACCTCCACTTCAAGGTGGCCCGAGGCCAGAGTAGCGGTTATTTACCCACAGCTGAAGGTTTTGCATACATGTGGTCAGGAGCCCATACCAGCTGTGGGGTCAGAGGGGCTGTGTGTGCTTTGAGATGAAGATGCATAAAGAAAGTTCTGGACATACCTTCAGTCTCTGGAGCCTGACCCACACGTGTTCCACATTGGTTGGTCTCTGGACTCCCGCAGCACTCAGCTAGGTGGAGCACCTTTCTCCTGTGGCTACCGAGGCACTCAGAAGTTCACCAATAGCCTCTTGGAGAGGTCTGGAGACAGGTTTGTAGAGAAGGATGTAACCGGCTGCTTTGTGGACTTTGAATGTGGAAATGACGTGGAACTTTCCTTCACCAAAATTGGGAAGTGGATGGGCACTGCCTTCCAAATCCAGAAGGAAGCCTTAGGGGGTCAGGCCCTCTACCCTCATGTCCTGATGAAGAGCTGTGTGGTGGCGTTCAACTTTGGGCAGTGGGCCAAGCCCTTCTGTTCCATCCTGCCAGGCTTCACCTTCATCTGGCACCTTTCCCCAGGTGAGCACAACGCGGGCGCCTTCGGACCAAAGAGCAAGGTGAAGTGTGAGATTCTGATGCTGGCGGGCCTGCTGGCCGCCAGCAAAACCACATGGGCCATCAAGCGCGCAGCCTGCAGTCCCTTCGAGAAGCTCAACCTTCTGGATGGCAGTGCCATTGTGGATGAGACGCAGGTAAATGGCCTAGGCCTCAGCGGAACCACACAGGCCACTGCGCTGTCCTGATGCCCCCGGCCACCACCCAGCGCCCGACGGCCTGGTCCAGATCACTGCCCGGAAGAAGCTCTGCTATAGCCTAGATCAGACAAATGCTTATCGGTCAGCCTGGAGATGAAAAATGAGACCACGTGAAGGCTTCCAGCAGAAAGCTATTGGAATTTGTCCTACTGAGCAAGACCTGAAAGACCAAACAATAAAGCAGACCGAAGAAGAAGGGATGGATATCCGGGATCACACGGTCTTAGAAATGAAAGCCGGCTTCTCCTTGCCTGATGCTGGGGACCTCCTGGAGGAGGTGCTGTTCACTGAGCCGCGGAGAGAGGCCGCAGACAGGCTGGCGAGGCCGCCGAGTGAGGAGGGCCGTGGGGCGGGACCGCCGCCGAGGGGAGCGCTGACCACCGGGCTGGGATGGCTCCCGGGCCGCGGTGGTAGCGGCGGTTCCCAGCGCTGTGACAACCGAGGTGCCGGGGCCGGAGCGGGGGGCAACCGAGGAGGCTTCCAGAGCTGAGGAGGAGGCAGCGGTGCAGGAGCCAATTACCCAGGAGATTCCAACCGTAGTGGAGGTGGTGGCTACAACCAGAGCCGCCGGGGTAACAACCGGGGGGCAACAGCAACTCCAACAACTGAGGCAGCTACAGCCGGGCTCCCCAGCAACGGCCTCCCCCACAGCAGCCTCAACCGCCACCCACCTACGGCCCTGCTCCGAACCCTCCAGCTGCAACACCCCCTGCTCCAGCGCCAGAACCAGCCCCCCTCTGGTCAGCAGCTACAGCCCTCCACTGCCGAGTCACAGCCAACCACCTCCCTACAACCAGGGAGGGTGCAGCCAGAGCTACACAGCCCCACCACCTCACCTCTGCCACCACCTGCCTACAACTATGCATGCTACAGGACTGCAATCCAGCCCCTTGCACCCCCTACCACCCCCCGCGGCACAGACCTACCCTGGGTGTGACTGCAACCAGGATCAACAGTACAACCAGCAGTGGAGCCAGGGCTATCACAACCAGGGCAGGCGGCCACCGTACCGGGGAACTGTGACTGTGGAGCTACTCCGGAACACACGAGGGGCGCAGGCACACAGCGGCCGGCGAGTCCTGATGGCCCCTGCCAGCTTCCTCTACCAGTGCCTGCCCAGACCCTCCTCGTCCACCCCACCGGGTGCCGAGGTGCTGGGGGCAGGGTACCCCAGGGCTGCCTCTGCTCTGTGGGGCTCTTCCCCCACACAGGGCTGCGCAATTCCTCTGGATTCAAACAGGCAGTGGTGACCGTTTATTTTCCGTTTGGCCCCTCCCCTTCTCCTCTTCCTCCTCCCCGCTTTCTCCTTCTGGGCTAAAGATCTGTGTCCCCCTCCTTGGTCCTACAGTGAGGCTACAGGGCTGGGGGTAGGGTGGGGGGTGCTTCCTGTCTTCTCCTCCCAGCCCTGCAAGGGCACTTCAGCTTCCCAGACTCCAGACTCTAATGCAATTGGTTGTAAATTCTGCCAGGAGCAGTTTTACTGTCTACTTTTCAGGATTTAAAAAAAAAAAAAAAAGGATCAAAAACTTTAAAAAACACACATGCAAATTTTAGAAAGCAAAATGTAGAGGGAGGAAGCAGTGACAATTTTTTTTTTTAATTATGCTTTTTTTTTTCAATTTTTAGAATTTGCCCATTTTTCTGTGGGTCAGCTATTGATATTTAATTAGGATAACCATTTCTTTGCTAAGTTCAGGTGACAGAGGAAGAGCCAAACCCTCAAAACACACACAAAAGAAAACCACAGTATCATCTTTAACCTAACGTTCTATATAATGCCTCAGATTCTCCTAACCTTGCACACAAGCTTCTGTGTTGTGTTAAATTGTACCTGCTTTTTGCATTTGGAGAGAGTGTGGCTATTCAACTTGAAACCTTTAAAAACAAAGGAGAGACATTACTTTGCCAACAAAGGTCCATCTAGTCAAAGCTATGGTGAAATTAAAGATGCTTGCTCCTTGGAAGAAGAACTATGATCAACCTAGACAGCATATTAAAAAACGGAGACATTACTTTACCAACAAATGTCCATCTATTCAAAGCTATGGTTTTTCCAATAGTCATGTGTGGATGTGAGAGGTGGACTATAAAGAAAGCTGAGCACCAAAGAATTGATGCTTTTGACCTGTGGTGTTGGAGAAGACTCTTTAGAGTCCCTTGGACTGCAAGGAGTTCCAATCAGTCCATCCTAAAGGAAACCAGTCCATAATATTCATTGGAAAGGTTGATGCTTAAGCTGAAACTCCAGTGCTTTGGCCACCTGATGCCAAGAACTGACTCATTTGAGAAGTCCCTGATGTTGGGAAAGGCTGAAGGAGGGAGGAGAAGGGGATGGCAGAGGATGAGATGGTTGGATGGCATCACTGGCTCAAAGGACATGAATTTGATCAGGTTCTGGGAGTTGGTGATGGAAAGGGAAGTCTGGTGTTCTGCAGTCCATGGGGTTGCAAAGAGTCGGCCACTACTGAGCGACTGAACTGACTGGTATATATACACATATATGTATATGTATATATATGCCATCTCCCAGAATGATGCTTGTTACTATATGTGACCATAGGTATATGTGTATATACTCCATATGAGTGTGTGTGTGTGTATATATACACTCATGCATGCATTATGGGCTTATTTGTATTCCCCTTACTACATTCTCACATTGAAGTAATAGCTCTCAGTATCCGAATGTAACCCTGATGGCTCATTTGCTTTTAGCTCTGAATGCTATTCCATCATCTGAATGTAAGAATGTTTGTTTACCCATTCATCTGCTTTTCCTGTGTGTACTGTGTGCTGAGTCACTCAGTTGTGTCCAGCTCTTTGTGACTCCATGGACTGTAGCTCGCCAGGCTTCTCTGTTCATGGGGTTTCTTCAGGAAAGGATACTGGAGTGGTTTGCCATGCCCTCCTCCAGGGCATCTTCCCAACCCAGGGATTGAACCCAGGTCTCCCACATTGCAGGTGGATTCTTTGCCATCTGAGTCACCAGGGAAGCCCTATTATAAATATCCATGTGCAGGTTTGTATGTAAACACAAGTCTCCAACTCCTTTGATAGGGAAAAGCATGATAGCTGGATTATATGTTAGCAGTACGTTCAGTTTTGTAAGAAATCATCAAACTATCTCCCGCAGTGGCCATACCATTTTGTATTTCCACCAGCAATGAATTAGAGTTTCTATTGTTGAGAGCTTCTGAAAGAGAGTTCATCCTTGCCAGCATTTGGTGTTGTTAATGTTCTAGATATTGGCCACTTTGATGTGTGTAGTGATGTCTTTTTATTGGTTTAATTTGCATTTCATGAGACAGTACACATGACACAGTACATTTTTATTACCTTATTTGCCATCTGTATTTATTGCTTTGGTAAAGTATCTGTTAAGGTCTTTGGCCTATTTTTTAATCGTGTTGCCTTTCTTTTTGTTGTTTAGCTTTAAGAGTTCTTTTTATATTTTAGATAACAGACTTTTAGCAGACTTATCTTTTGCAAATATTTTCTCCCATTCT
>CM035290.1:54069574-54167893 GCA_020226075.1 Hydropotes inermis | reverse complement strand
GTGGATATATATATATATATATAATTTTACATGTATATATATATATATATATATATATAATTTTACATGTGGATATCTAGTTGTTACAGCAGCAGCTGTTGAGAAAGCTCCATTTATTGTGTTTACCTCTTTATCAAAACTCAGTTGACTATATTTATGTAGATCTTTCTCTGTAGTGATTTATTTGTCTATTCTTTCATCAGTACCACAGTGTCTCAATTACTATAACTTTATAAGAAGTCTTGAGATTGGGTAGTGTCAGGGCTACAACTTTGTTTTTCTCCTTTAATACTGTGTTGGCTATTATGTCTTTCTCTGTAAATATTAGAATCAGTTTGCTGATACCACTATAATATTTTTTTAATGAGATATGCAGGAAAACCTCATTTTATTATGTTTCACTTTACTATACTCCACACATATTGTGCTACTTAAAAATTGAAGATTTGTGGCAATCATGAATCAAGCAACTAGTAGGGGCCCTTTTGCAGCAGCATTTGCTCACTTCATGTTTCTGCAACACTATTTGTTAATTCTTAAAATATTTGATATTTTTCATTATTCTTATTTTATTATAGTGGTCTGTGATTAATGAACTTGACCTTGACCTTGTTATTATAATTGCTTGGGGTGTGGTGGTATCAAGAACTATGCCCATATAAGATGATGGAAATTAATAGGTAATTATTGTGTGTGTCCTGACTGATATACCAACTGACCATTCCCCCTCTGCCTCACTCTCCTTGGGCCCCTTTATTCCCTGAAACACAACAGTACTAACATTAGGCCAATTAATAACCCTAGAATAGCCTGTAAGTGTCAAGTGAAAGAAGAGTTACACATCTCTCATTTTAAATCAAACTATATAAATAATTAAGCTTAGCAAAGAAGGCATGTCCAAAATTGAGAAAAGCCAAAAGTGAGGTCTCTTTCACCAGTCGGCCAAGTTGTTAGTGCAAAGAAGCCGTTGTTAGAGAAAATTAAAAGTGCTGCTCCAGGGAGCATACGAACAATAAGAATAAAGGAACTTTATTACAAATAGAAATTTTTAGTGTTCTGTTGCTTGTATGCATGCTCAGTCATGCCCTATTCTTTGCAATTGCACTGGCTATAACCCTCCTTCCTGGCCCCTCTGTCCATGAGATGTTTCTAGCAAAAACACTTGAGTGGGTTTTCATTTCCTTTTCCAGAAGATTTTCCCAACCTAGTGATTGAACTCATATCTCCTGCATCACAGGCCAGTTCTTTACTGTTGAGTCGCCAGGGAAGCCCTTAGTTGTCTGGATAGAAGATCAAATTAAACACTACATTCCCTTAAGTGAATCCAGAGCAGAGTCCTAATGCTTTCTAATTCTTTGAAGTCTGAGAGAGGTAAGGAAGCTACAAAAGAAAGGCTTGAAGCCAGCAGAGCTTGGTTTATGATGTATAAGGAAAGAAGTCTTCTATATAACATAAAAGTACAAACTGAAGCAGTAAGTGCCAACAGAGAAGCTTCAGCAAGTTATCCAGAAGATCGAGCCAAGATAATTAATGAAGATGACTACACTGAATAACAGAATTTCACGTAGAAGAAACAGCCTTCTATTAGAAAATGATGCCATCTAGAGCTTTCATAATTAGCAAGGAGAAGTCAATGCCTGGCTGTAGAGCTTCAAAAAATAAGCTGACTCTATCATAAGGGACTAATGCAGCTGGGAAGTTAAGTTGAAGCCAATTATTTTTCACCAGTCCAAAACTGCTATGGTTTTTAAAGATTATGCTAATTATATTCTGACTGTGCTCTATATATGGAAAAACAAAGTCTAGATGACAGCACAGCACACCTATTTACAATACAGTTTACTGAGTATTTTAAGCCTGCTCTTGATAATACTTCTCAGGGGAAAAAAAAAAGAGAGAGAGAGAGAGACCTTCTAACATATTTCTATTCTTAGACAATACACGTGGTCACCTAAGAATTCTGATGGAGATGTACAGTGAAATTAATTTTAGTTTCATGCCGTCTAACACAACAACCATTCTGCAGCCCATGGATCAAGTAGTAAGTTTGATTTCCAAGTCTTATGATTTAATAAATATATTTTTGTAAGGATATAGCTACTGTAAACATGATTTCTTTCATGGCTATGGGCAAGGTCAATTGGAAAACTTCTGGAAAGGATTCATCATTCTAAGTCTGTTAAAAACATTCAAAATTCATGGGTTGAGGTCACATTATCAACATCTGCAGGAATTTGGAAAAACTTGATTCCAACTCTCATGGATGACTTTAAGGAATTCATGTTTCGGTGGAAGGAGTAACTTCAGATATGGTGCAAATAGCAGGAGAATCAGAATTAGGAGTGGAACATGAAGATACAACTGCACTGTTGCAATCTCATGGTAAAGCTTAAGCAAATGAGGAATTGTTTTTTTATGAATGAGCATAAAAAGTGGTTTCTACAGGAATCTACACCTGATAAAGATGATTTGAAGACTGTTGAAAAGACAACAAAGGATTTAGGATATAACATAAAACATAGCTAAAAAAATTGAGATTAACTTCAATTTTGAAGGAAGTTCTGATGTGAGTAAAATGCTATCAAACAGAATTGCATGCTACATGGAAGTCACTCATGAAAAGAAGAGTCAATTAGTACAGAAAGTTTACTACTGTCTTTAAGAAATAGACAAGGAGAACAAGATGGTGGTGGAGGGAGAACAAGATGGCAGAGGAGTAGGTGGACGTCGAGTCTCTCTCTCCAAGGATACATCAGGAATACACCTTCAGACACAGAAGTGCATGCAGAACACCAGCTGAGAGTGGACAGGAGTACATGCCCAGTAGAAAAGAATGTATAGAATCATGCAAAACTCGGCCAGGATCAGCAGCTAATAGAGAGACTGGCCCATCAAATGCCTGATGCACTCACTGAACTACAGAGTAGGACCCCACCCAGGGTGCCCCTTTATGTGCCTGCTATGCAGAGAAGGACCCTAGGCAAGGGAGCCTTTTAAGTGCCTGAATGGGCAGAGCTTCAGGGAAAGACTGGCCAAGGAGGCCTTTTAATTGCCAACTACAAGAGACTCCAATAAAGACTGATAGGGCCATAACTTCTGCTTCGGAGAAAGTCAGTGTCCCTGGACACCTGGTGCCACGAGGGTCCCTACAAGCCAAGCAGCTGTGCCACCTTCACACTCAACTCTCACTGGAGCAGAGCTGCCACAGGGGAAAAAAGTCTTCCATCTCTGTGTGAAGGGTCGCTCTGGTCGTGTCTGACTCTTTGTGACCCTGTGGACAGTGGCCTGCCAAGCTTCTCTGTCGGGGGATCTCTAGGCAAGAATACTGGAGTGTATTGGCCTATACTGCTTGCCTTACCCTTCTAGAGCACTGTATTTCCTGCTGCCTTAGCAGCCAACCTCACTGAGTACCTGGTGCTGCCAGAACCTCTGCGACTCAAGCAACTACACCACCTCTACACCTGGCCCACACTAGGGTAGACCCAAGTCCTCCAGGGCAGCCTCAGCAGGAAGCCCCAGTGGATGGCCGACATACAGAGATGGCAATGAAACCACAATTGCAACCCAGGGGCAGTGTGGCTAAGGAAGAAGACCCAAAACCTTCCTACCAGCTTTACAAGCTGCAGATTAAACTAAGCAGTCTCTGTGTCCATGGAATGTATAAAAGGCCATTGAGAGCTCCCACAAAAGAAAACACACTTGCTCTGATAGCTGTGGTCATGGAAGGTAAGAACACTGAGGAGTAGGACCAGATTAGAATCTGAGCTGCCCCCACAGCAGGTCCAGAGACCAGTACAGTGCTGGAGGGCATCCTAGGGATGTAAGTTTGACTGTGACTTCCAGCAAGGGAAAGGACTCTGACAGCAGTGACAAAAACAAAAACTAAACAAACAAAAAACCATTTATTGTCTTATTTTTTGACTTGTTCTGTAGATTCTTTTGGATGTTTTCTTCCCCCTGCCCCCCCCACCCCTGCTTTGTTGTGGTCATTGATTTCATTGACACTAACAAATCCAATTAAGTTTTGCCATTCCCTTCTGGCCTGGAGGGTTTCTATTGATAGATCAGCTTTTGAGCTTTTTGTTTTTATTTTTTTCTTTCTCAGTCATTTTTTATTTTTGTCATAAATGTCTGCCTCTATATTGGGCTTTTGCAGTTCTGCGGAGTTTTCTTTTTTAAAAAAACCTATTACTATTTTTTTCTACATTTATTCCTTAATTTGCATTTCCTACTGTTCTTTTCCCCTTGCAGTTAACCTTTAATGTATATAAATCTTCTTTATCTAATTCTATTTGCCTTTGTGTGTCTATACTTTCTTTCTTTACTTTCTCTCTTTTCCTCTCAACATATTTGTTAGTTTTATTTTCACTGCTTTAATCCACAATTGTCACCTTGCTTTAGTTTTGTCTTCCAGTTTGTGCTTTAATTAGTTTTGTTCTGGAAGATATAATTTTTGGTTTCCTTTGTTCACTGGATCAATTTATTTTATTTATTTTTGTTGGACAGTTTTGATTTAGCTTTTGGGTGTATATGTATATGTGTATATTCTCTAACAGAAGCAGAAGATATTAATAAGAGGTGGCAAGAATACACAGAAGAATTGTACAAAAAAGATCTTCATGACCCAGATAATCACAATGGTGTGATCACTCACTTAGAGCCAGACATCCTGGAATGTGAAGTCAAGTGGGCCTTAGAAAGCATCACTATGGACAAAGTTAGTGGAGGTGATGGAATTCCAGTTGAGCTAAATTCAAATCCTGAAAGATGAAGCTGTGAAAGTGCTGCACTCAATATGTCAACAAATTTGGAAAATTCAGCAGTGGCCACAGGACTGGAAAAGGTCTGTTTTCATTCCAATCCAAAAGGCAATCCCAAAGAATGCACAAACTACTGCACAATTGCACTCATCTCACATGCTAGTAAAGTAATGCTCAAAATTCTCCAAGCCAGACTTCAGAAATATGTGAACCGAGAACTTCCAGATGTTCAAACTGGTTTTAGAAAAGTCAAAGGAACCAGAGATCAAATTGCCAATATCCACTGGATCATCGAAAAAGCAAGGGAGTTCCAGAAAAACATCTATTTCTGCTTTATTGACCATGCCAAAGCCTTCGACTATGTGGATCACAATAAACTGTGGAAAATTCTGAAGGAGATGGGAATATCAGACCACCTGACCTGCCTCTTGAGAAACCTGTATGCAGGTCAGGAAGCAACAGTTAGAACTGGACATGGAAAAATGAACTGGTTACAAATAGGAAAAGGAGTATGTCAAGGCTGTATATTGCCACCCTGCCTATTTAACTTCTATGCAGAGTACATCATGATAAATGCTGGGCTTGAAGAAGCACAAGCTGGAATTAAGATTACTGGGAGAAATATCAATAACCTCAGATATGCAGATGATACCACCCTTATGGCAGAAAGTGAAGAAGAACTAAAAAGCCTCTTGATGAAAGTGAAAGAGGAGAGTGGAAATGTTGGCTTAAAGCTCAGCATTCAGAAAACTAAGATCATGACATCTGGTCCCATCATCTCATGGGAAATAGATGGGGAGACAGTGGAAACAGTGTCAGGCTTTCTTTTTGGGGGCTCCAAAATCACTGCAGATGGTGACTTCAGCCATGAAATTAAAAGACATTTACTGATTTGAAGGAAAGTTATGACCAACCTAGATAGAATATTAAAAAAACAGAGACATTACTTTGCCAACAAAGGTCTGTCTAGTCAAGGCTATGGTTTTTCCAGTGGTCATGTATGGATATGAGAGTTTGCTGTGAAGAAAGCTGAGTGCCAAAAAAATTAATGCTTTTGAACTGTGGTGTTGGAGAAGACTCTTGAGAGTCCCTTGGACTGCAAGGACATCCAACCAGTCTATCCTGAAGGAGATCAGTCCTGGGTGTTCATTGGAAGGACTGATGCTGAAGCTGAAACTCCAGTACTTTGGTCACCTCATGCAAAGTGTTGACTCATTGGAAAATACCATGCTGGGAGTGATTGGGGGCAGGAGGAGAAGGGGACGACAAAGGATGAAATGGCTGGATGACATCACTGACTCGATGGGCATGAGTTTGAGTAAACTCTGGGAGTTGGTGATGGACACGGAGGACTGGTGTACTGAGATTCATGGGGTCACAAAGAGTTGGACACGCCTGAGCAACTGAACTAAACTGAACTGTACTGATTTTCCCTCACACTTTCTATTGTTGTAAACCTCTGCATCAATGTGGGCTTTTGCAGTTCTGTGGAGTTTTCTCCACCCCACCTTTTTTCTTCTTCCATTTTTGTTTCTTTACTCTTTTATATAATTTTAAGTTTTAATTTTTTAAATCTATTATATTTTTTCTACATTTATTCCTTTGTTTGCCTGTCCTACTGTACTTTTCCCCAGCAGTTAATCTTTAATGTATATAAATCTTCATCAACCTCTATTTACTGATTTATTTTTTTCATCAACCTCTATTTAAAGTTGTATATCTATTCTTTCTTTTCTTTCTTGCTTTTTCTCTCAACATATTTGATAATTTTATTTTCATTACTCTATTCCCCACTTGGCACCTTGCTTTAGTTTTGTTTTCCAGTTTGTGCTTAAGTTAGTTTTGTTCTTAACTTGTAAATATAATTTTTGATTTCCTTTGTTTGCCAGGTCAGTAGACTGTACTTTATTTTTGTTACATTGTTTTCACTTTGCTCTGGGTGCATAAGTATATGTGCATATTCCATTATTTTATTTATTATTGGTCTGACTTCGTGACTCCATTTGTCTGGTTTCATCTTTGTTTTCCCATTTTTGGATATTTGTTTTAATCTCACTTAATGCCATAACAAACCACATGTGGAATCTTAGTTCCTGAGCAGAGATCAAGCCCTGAGCCTTTTAAGTGGGAGCACTGACTCTAAGACCCTAGACTACCAGAGAACTAACCCTAGGGACTATCAAATAGTGAGAACTCACAGAAAGGAAACCACCTCAATATAAAACCTTTGGGTGATGTCTCCCTGTGCAGGAGGCCTCATCTAAACAACAAACAAAATTACTAACCAGATCATCAGCAGACAGGAATACCACCTCACTCAGCCTTGTCCATCAAAGGAAAAACAAACAAACAAAAACTCAGCATAAATACCGTCTTATAGGAAGCTCACACAAACCACTGGACCGATCTTAGGAGGGCAGAAACCAAAAAGAAGGGAGAATTCAGCCTTCATCAAGGAAAGAATTTAGCTTTCCTTTAAGCCTTGAAAAAGGATACCTCAAATACAATAACTTAAACAAAAAATAATGAAAAGGAAGAGAAATACTGCAGAAATGGAGGAACAAACTAGAAACAAAGATGTCCAAATAAATGAAGAGGAAATAGGAAAACTATTTCTCAATAGTTTTCAGAATAATTCAGAATAATGATAGTAAAGATGATTAAAAACCTTAAAAATGAAATGGAGAAAATCCAAGAATTAACTAACAAAAACCTAGAAAAATTAAAGAATAAACCTACAGAGAAAAACAACACAATTACTAAAGTTAAAAATACTCTAGAAAGAATCAATAGATGAATATCTGAAGAGGAACAAATCAGTGTGCTGGAAGATAAAATGGTGGAAATAACTACTGAAGAGCAGAATAAAGTAAAAAGAATGAAAAGAGCTGAAAACAGAGACCTCTGGGACAATGTCAAATGCACCAACATTCGAATAATAGGGGTCACAGAAGAACAGAAAAAAGTAAGTATGTGAGAAAATTTTTGATGAGATTACGGTTGAAAATTTCCCCAACATGGAAAAAGAAATAGTCAATCAAATCCAAGAAGGACAAAGAGTACCATACTGTATAAACCACAGAGAAACATGCCAGGACAAATACTAATCAAGGTAATAAAGACTAAACACAAAGAAAGAATATTAAAAGCAGCAAGGGAGAAGCAACAAGTAACATAGATGGGAAACCCCATAAGTTTAACAGCTGATATTTCAGCAGAAACTTTGCAGGCCAGAAGGAAATGGCAAGATATATTTAAAGTACTAAAAGGGAAAATTCTACAACCAAGATTACTGTAGGCAAAGATCTCATTCAACATTGATGGAGTAATAAAAAGATTTTCAGACAAGCAAAAGTTAAAAGAATTCAGTACCACCAAACCAGCTTTACGACAAATGTTAAAGGGACTTATGCAGTCAGGAAATACAACAGAAGAAAAAAAATCTACAAAATCAACTCCAAACAATTAAGAAAATGGCAATAGGGACATATTTATCAAGAAATACTTTAAAAGCAAATGGATTAAATGCTCCAACCAAAAGACACAGCCAAAAGATTGGCTGAATGAACACAAAAACAAGACCCATATATATGCTGTCTACAAGGAACCCACTTCAGACCTCAAGATCACATAGACTGAAAATGAGAGGGTGGAAAGATACATTCCATGCAAATGGGAAGCAAAACAAAGCTGGAGTAGCAATCCTCATATCAGACAAAATAGACCTTAAAAATAAAGATTGCAAGAGATAAGGAAAGACAGTACATAATTATCAAGGGGTCAATCCAAGAGGAAGAGACAATAATTATAATTATATAGGCACCCAACATACAAACACCTCAGTACATAAGACAACACTAACAGATATAAAAGGAGAAATTGACAGTAATATGATAATAGTAGGAGACTTTAACACCTCACTCACACCAATGGACAAATCATCAAAACAGAAAATTAATAAGGAAGCACAAGCCTTAAATGATACATTAGATGAAATGGATCTCATTGATGTCTTCATAACATTCCATCCAAATGCAGAATACACCTTCTTCTCAAGTGCACTTGGAGCATTCTCCATGATAGACCACATGTTGGATCACAAATAAAATCTAAGTAAATTTAAGAAAATTGTAATCATATCAAGAATCTTCTCCTACCTCAATGCTATGAGACTAGATATCAATTACAAGAAAAAGGTGTAAGATACAAACAAGTAGAGATTAAACAACATGTTTCTAAGTAACCAACAGGTTACTGAAGAAATCAAAAGGGAAGTTAAAAAAAATTTCTAGAAAGAAGTGACAATGAAAATACAACAATCAAAACCTATGGGATTCAGCAAAAGCAGCTTTAAGAGGGAAGTTTATAGCAATACAACCCTACCTCAGGAAACAAGAAAAACATTGAATAGACAACCCAACTTTACATCTAAAACAATTGGAAAAAGGAGAACAACAACAACAACAACAACAACAAAAACCCCACAAAATTAATAGAAGGAAATAAATCATAAAGATTTGAACATAAATAATGAAAAAGAAATGAAAGAAAAAAAATAGTAAAGATTAGTAATACTAAAAGCTGATCCTTTGAGAAGATTAAAAAAAAAAAATTGACAAACCTTTAGCCAGACTCATCAAGAAAAAAAGAGAAGAATCAAATGAACAAAATTAGAAATGAAAAAGGAGAGGTTAAACCAGAAAATGCAGAAATACAAAGGATTATAAGAGACTATGATGAACAACTATATGGCAACAAAATAGATAACCTGGAAGAAACAAACACGTTCTTAGAAAAGTTCAATCTTCAAAGACTGAACCAGGAAGAAATAGAAACTATGAACAATCTAACTACAAGCACTAAAATTGAAGCTGTGATAAAAAATCTCCCAAAAACCAGAAGCCCAGGACCAGATGGCTTCACAGGAGAATTCTATCAAATATTTATAGAAGAGATAATGCATATCCTTCTAAAACTCTTTCAAAAAATTGCAGAGGAAGGAACACTTCCAAATTCATTCTATGAGGCCACCATTACTCTGATACCAAAACCAGACAAAGACAACACTCAAAAAGAAAACTACAAGCCAATATCACTTATGAACATTGATTCAGAAATCCTCAACTAAATTTTAACAAACAGAATTCAATGCAACATCAAAAAGCTCTTACACCATGATAAGTTGGGTTTATTCCAGGGGTGCAAAAATTCTTCAATATATGGAAAACAATCAACATGATACACCATATTGACAAATTGAAAAATGAAAACCATATGATCATCTCAATAGAAGCAGAAAAAGCCTTTGAAAAAACTCTGCATCAATTTATGATTAAAACTCTTTAAAAAGCGGGCATAGAAGGAACCTACCTCAACATAGTAAAGGCCATATATGGTAAACCTACAGCAAAAATTGTTCTTATTGGTGAAAAACTGAAAGAATTCCCCTAAGATCAGGAACAAGACAAGGGCATCCACTTTCACCACTATTTTTCAACATAATTCTAGAAGTCCTAGCTATAGGAATCAGAGAAGAAAAATAAATAAATAAATAAATAAATAAATAAAAAGAATCCAGATCAGAAAAGATGAAGTAAACCTCTCATTGTTTTCAGATGACAAGATACTGTACATAGAAAACCCAAAAGATATTATCAGAAAATTACTAGAGCTAACCAGTGAATTTAGCAAAGTTGTAGGATATAAAATCAATGCACAGAAATCACTTTCTATATAGTAACAATTAAAAGTCAGAAAGAGAAATTAAGGAATCAATCCCATTCACCATTGCAACAAAAATAACTAAATATCTAGGAATAAACTTACTGAAGAAGATAAAAGAACTGTACACAGGAAATTATAAGACACTAATGAAAGAAATTAAAGATAACATAAACAGATGGAGAGATATTACATGTTCTTGGATAGTGAGAGGGTAACAGGCAGGAAGGCCAGGGGTCTCTAAATGGAGGAAATAGGCTACAAGTGCCAGACATTTTTCATCTCTCTTAAGTAGCAGGAGGAAACAAACCAGTGATATTACTTTCTTCTCTATACAAATTTAAAAGGAGGTTTCTCTTAAAATTCTGTGTTGTCATGACACCTGGTTTCACCTGAAACTAACTACTCTCAAACCTTGAGTTAACCAATCTTCTCTTTCTTATGGAAATGTTGTCTTAAGCTATGTTAATGTACCCCAGACTCTATCTTCAAGTTGGTTCTGCCAAATGGCCTAACCTACTTACTCAGATATTGTTCCCTAATCTATGTAAATGAAACTATTTGTTGGTAATCTGCCCTTCTACAAGATTCAAGTCAATCGTTTTATGGCTGGGGATGAATTATCTGGTGCCATTCTAAATTCTAAGACATTCCTTTCTTTTCATTAACAGACTGTGAGTGACTATATAATTTACAGCTAAAGACTTAGGAAGCAGATACTCTTTCTGTCCCCTTCTGATGCCTATGTCAGAAGCTTTCTCTATCTCCTGTATACTTTAATAAAAATTGTATTATAGAAAATCTCTGAGCGATCCAGTCTCGTCTTTGGCCCCAGATTGAATTCGTCTCCTCCGAAGGCCAAGAATCCCGGCGTCTTATTGTTCAGCAACAACCTTTCAGTAGGAAGTAATAATACTGTGAAAATGACTATACTACCAAATGAGATCTACAGATTTAATGCAATCCCTATCAAATTACCATTTTACATAGAACTAGAACAAAAAATTTCCCAATTCATATGGAAACACAAAAAACCCTGAATAGCTAAAGCAGTCTTGAGAAAGAAGAATGGAGCTGGAGAAATCAACCTTCCTGCCTTCAGGCTATACTACAAAGTTACAATTATCAAGACAGCATGGTGCTGGCACAAAAACAGAAATATAAACAAATGGAATGAGATAGAAAGCCCAGAAAGAAACCCATGAACCTATGGGTACCTAGTTTTTGAAAAAGGAGGCAAGAATATACAATGGGGCAAAAAGAGCCTGTTTAATAAATGCTGGGAAAACTGGACAGCTGCATGTAAAAGAGTAAATTTAGAACACTTCCTAACACCATACATAAAGATAAACTCAAAATGGATTAAGACCTAAATTTAAGACCAGAAACTATAAAACTCTTAGAGGAAAACATAGGCTGAACACTCGATGACATAAATCAAAGCAAAATCCTCCATGACTCACTTCCTAGAGTAAAGGAAACAAAACCAAAAGTAAACAAGTTGGGCCTGATTAAATTAAAAAGCTTTTGCACAGCAAAGGAAACTATAAGCAAGGTGAAAAAACAACCCTCAGAATGGGAGAAAAGAATAGCAAATAAAATGAGTGACAAATGATTGATTTCCAAAATATTCAAGCACCTCATACAACTCAACACCAGAAAAACAAGCAACCCAATAAAAAAATGGGGAAAAAATAATACCCTAAACATACATTTATCCAAAGAAGACACACAGATGCCTAACAAATACATAAAAAGATGCTCAACATCACTCAATATTAGAGAAATGAACACAAATTTTGACAGTAAATACTTTTATCTCCAGGATGTGGAGAAAAGGGAATCCTCTTGCACTGTTGGTGGGAATGTAAATTGATACAGTCACTATGGAAGATGATATGGAGATTCCTTAAAAAACTAGGAATATGGTGGTTTGACCACCATAAAACCCAGCAATCCCACTCCTAGGCATACACACTGAGAAAACCAAAATTGAAAAAGACACATGTATCCAATTGTTCATCACAGCACTCTTTAATTGCAGGACTGTTTACAATAGGTAGAACATGGAAGCAACCTAGATGTTCACTGATAGATGAATGGATAATGAAATTGTGGTACATATACACAATGGAATATTACTCGGTCATTAAAAAGAGCACATAAGAGTCAATTCTAATGAGGTCGATGAACCTAAAGCCTATTGGGGTGAGGTAAGTCAGAAAGAGAAAGATAAATACCATATTCTATACATATGGAATCTAGAAAAATGATATTGAAGAATTTATTTACAGGGCAACAGTGGAGAAACAGACATAGAGAATAGACTTATGGACATAGGTAAAGGGAAGGAGAGGATGAGATGTATGGAAAAAGTAACATGGATGCTTACATTATCATATGCAAAATAAATAGCCAACAGGAATTTGCTGTATGGCTCAGGAAACTCAAACAGGGTCTCTCTATCAACCTATAGGGGTCAGATGGGGAGGGAGGTGGGAGGGGCTTTCAAAAGGGAGGGGATATATGTATACCTATGGCTAATTCATGTTGAGGTTTGACAAAAAACAAGAGAATTCTGTAAAGCAATTATCCTTCAATTAAAAAATAAAATCAGCAACCTCAGATATGTAGATGACACTACCCTTATGGCAGAAAGTGAAGAACTAAGGAGCCTCTTGATGGAGGTGAAAGAGGAGCGTGAAAAACTTGGCTTAAAACTCAACTTTCAAAAAACTAAGATCATGGCATCTGGTCCCATCACTTCATGACGAGTTGATGGGAAACAATGGAAACAGTGACAGACGGTATTTTCTTGGGCTTCAAAATCACTGCAAATGGTGACTGCAGCCATGAAATTAAAAGACGCTTGCTCTTTGGAAGAAAAGTTATGGCCAACCTAGACAACATATTAAAAAGCAGAGACATTACTTTGCCAGCAAAGGTCTGTCTTATCAAAGCTATGGTTTTTCCAGTAGTTATGTATGGATGTGAGAGTTGAACCGTAAAGAAAACTGTGTGCTGAAGAATTGATGCTTTTGAAACTTGATGTTGGAGAAAACTCTTGAGAGTCTGTTTTACAACAAGGAGATCCAAGCAATCCATCATAAAGGAGATCAGACCTGAATATTCTTTGGAAGGACTGATGCTGAACCTGAAACTCCAATACTTTGACCACTTGATGCATAGAAATTGAGTCTTAGAAAATACCCTGAGTTGGGAAAGATTCAAGGTGGGAGGAGAAGGGGACAACAGAGGATGAGATCATTGGATGGCAGCACTGACTCTATGGACATGGGCATGAGTAAACTCCAGAAGTTGTTGATGGACAAGAAGCCTGGTGTGCTGCAGTCCATGGGGTCACAAACAGTCGGACAGGACTGAGAGACTGAATTGAATGAAGATACACTAAATAAATTCCATGTCTTTATCTCACAATTTGAAAATCAAGAAAGCAAAAGGGTGTCTCTGTTCTTTAGGGGATTTCTCCTACCATCTACCACTTTTTCTCTTTTTCATTTAAAATGACAACAACCCTTTTTACTCTCAAAAAGGACTTTACATGCTAAACAGATACTTTTAAATTATCCCTTAAGTAGCCACTCTTCTTATCTTTTTACTGGAATATAATTGAAATATAATATCATATTAGCTTCAGGCATATAGCATAATGATTCAATGTCTACATACATTCCCAATGACCACCACAGTAAGTCTAGTTATCATCCATCACCATACAAAATTATGACAATATTATTGATTTGATCCCTGCAGTGTACATTTTATCCCAAGACTTGTTCACTTTATTGATGGTAAATTATATCTCTCAATTACCCTATGAATTTTGTCCACTGCCCCAATCCACTCCCGAGTCAAACACCAGTCTGTTTGCTATCTATTAGTCTGGTGTTGCTTTATTTATTTGTTTCATATTTCAGATTTCACATATAAATGAATTAACAAAATATTTTTTTTTCTCTTTCAGACTTATTTCACTTAGCAAAATGACCTCAAGTTCCACTCATGTTATCACAAATGGCAGAATTTCATTATTTTTTTAATGGCTGAGGAGTATCCCACTGTATACACATACACAACTTTATACACTCATGTAATGATAGACATAGAGGTTGCTTTTTTCTTGGGCTATTGAAACCTTGCTGAAATGAACACAGAGGGCATATATTTTAATAAGTGCTTTCCTTGGATAAAAACAAAGTGATGCTGGATTATATGGTTCCATTTTTATTTTTGGCGAAAAATCCACACTAGTTTCCACACCAATACACAAGTCCTTCAATGGTGAATGAAGGTTACCTTTTTGTTGTAGCCTTGCCAGATTTGGTATTTAACTTTCTGATAATAGCCATTCTGATATGTGTAAGGTGATATCTCAGAGGTTTTGATTTGTAACTACTTAATGATTAATGATGAGCTTATTTTCAGTGCTCATAGTGATATTCTTATTTGTCATCTTTATGTCTTCTTAGGTGGGATGTCTATTCATGTCATCTGCCTACTCTCTAATTGGATTTTTTAAAATATTGAGCTATATGGTATATATTTTGTAGTATTATACTCTTACTGGATAGATGCTTTGCAAATGTGTTCTCCCATTCCATAGGCTGAATCAAATCAGATGATTTCCTTCAGTGTGCAGAAATTTTGAGTGTGATATAACCATGCTTCTTATTTTTCCTTTTATTTTCCTTGCTTGTGGAGTCAAATTCATTAAAAAAAAATACCACTAAGAATGATGTCAAGGAGATCACTGTCTGTATTTTATTACAGCATTTTTATAGTTTAAAGTGTACAACAATTTGCTTTTCTCTTATGTCTTTGATTTTATAAAGTAAATATAAAAATAAAACAATGTATGAAGTAAAATATCTCAGATTATTTTCATTATAGGTTGCTACAAGATATTGAATTTTGTTCTCTATGTCATACAGTAAACATTCATTGCTTATCTATTTTATGTATAGTGCTTTCTATCTGTTATTTCCATACTCTAATCTTTTCTTCCTTCCCTCACCCATCTGGTAACCATAAGTTTGTTGTCTATTTGTTGTCTATGTCTGTGAGTCTGTTATGTAAATAGATTCATTTATACTTTATTCTTTAATCCTTTACTGTAGATTAATTGCCCATGTATGTCTGGGGTCTCTGTTCTGTCCCACTGATCTGTATATCTGTTTTTCTGCCAGTATTATGCCATTTTGATCGCTATGGCTTTGTAGTGTAGTTTTAAACCAAAGCATATGAAAGCTTTAACTTTATTCTTCTTTCTCAAGATTGTTTTGGCTATTCAAGGTCTTCTGTGCATCCATAGAAATTGTGGACTATTTGTTCTGATTCCATGGAAATTTCCAAAGGTATATTGAGATGAATTGCCCTGAATCTGTATTGTTTTAGTTATTATGGACATTTTAACAATACTAATTATGCCAATCCATGAGAACATTATCTCCTTTTAGTTACTTGTGTAGTCTTCATTTTTTTTATTGTTATATTATAGTTTTCAGATAACAGATTTTTCAGTTGCTTCATTTTAAATTTTTTCCTAGATTTTTTTCTTTTCTTTTCAATTCAGTTATGAATGAGATTCTTTTCTTAATTGTTTTCTGATAGCTAATTATTCTATAAAAACATAACAGATTTCTCTGTACTAATTTTGCATATTGAAACTTATTAAATTTATATCCTGAAATATTTATTTTAGTTCTTACAGTCTTTATGATTGAAATTTTAGGGTTTTCTATGTATAGTATCATTTCAACTGCAAAATGGTGACTATCTTTTTTTCTTTTTTTCCTTTTCCAGTTGGGATGACTTTTATTTATTTTTCTTGTCTGATTGCTATGGCTAAAACTTCCAATTACTAGGCTGAATAACTATGGTGACAGTAAGCAATCTTGTCTTTTTCTTTATCTTAGAGGAAATGATGTTTTCAGATTTTCACCCTTGGGTATGATGTTGGCTATAGATTTATCTGTATTCTGTATCAAGATGGTGGAGTAGAAGGACATGTGCTCATCTTCTCCTGTGAGAACTCCAAAATTACAACTTGCTGCTGAACACCAATTGACAGGAGAATATTGGATCTCACCAAAATAAGATACTCCATGTCCAAGGGTAAAGGAGAAGCCACAACAAGATGGTAGGAGGAGGAAACTTGCGTTTATAATCATACCCCATACCCACCAGAGATGATTGGAGGACTCAAACAAAACCTTGTGCACACCAGGACCCAGAGACACCACTGAGACTGAGCCAGACCTGCCTTTGAGTGTTTGAGTGTCTCCTGTGGATGTACAGGTCAGCAGTGGTCTGCTGCAAGGATAGGGGCTCTGGGTGAAGCAGACCTGTGCCACACAGCATGTGGCATAATCCTTCTTGGTGGAGGTCATTATTAACCCAATTGTAGAGCCAGCAAGCAGATGACCCACAAACTGCAGAATAATTATACCAAAGAAATTCTCACATTGTTAAAATAAAGTTCTAGGACCCACAACAGATTTCTGAACCTGAGGATCTGATAAAGAGACTGAGGACCCCCAGGGAATTTGACTTTGGAGGCCAGTGGGATTTGATTATTGAACTTGCACAGGACTGGGAAAACAGACCCTTGGAGGGCACAAACAAAACCTTGTGTGCACACCAGGACCCAGGAGAAAGGAGCAGTGACCCCACAAGAGACTAATCCAGATTTGCCTGTGAGTGTCCAGGAGTTTCCAGTGGAGGCTTGGGTCAGCAGTAGCCTGATGCAGGATCAGAGGCACTGAGTGTGGAAGTGCGTGCATGACACCATTTGAAGGACGTCACCACTATCTTCATTATTTCCACCATAGTTTGGCCTCAGGTCAAATAACAGGGAGAGAACACAGTCTCACCCATCAACAGAAAATTGGATTAAAGATTTACTGAGCATGCCCACCCTCCCATCAGAACAACACCCGGCTTCCCCCACAGTCAGTCTCTCCCATCAGGAAGCTTCCACAAGCCTCTTATCTTTATCCTTCAGAGGCCAGAATGAAAACCACAATCAGAGAAAACTGATCAAATTGATCACGTGGACCACAGACCTCTATAACTCAATGAAATTATGAGCCATGTTCCAAAGGGCCACCCAAAACGGATGGGTCATGGTGGAGAGTTCTGATAAAATGTGGTCCACTGGAGAAGGGAATGGCAAACCACTTCATTATTCTTGCCTTGAGAATAACATGAACAGTATGAAAAGGAGAAAAGATGTGACACTGAAAGATGAATTCCCCAGGTTGGTGGGGGCCTAATATGCTACTGGAGATCAGTGGAGAAATAACACGAGAAAGAGTTAAGAGACAAAGCCAAAGTGAAAACAATGCCCAGTTGTGTTTGTGACTGGTGATGGAAGTAAAGTCCGATGCTGTAAAGAACAATAAAGCATAGGAGCATGGAATGTTAGGTCTATGAATCAAGGTAAATTGGAAGTGATCAAACAGCAGATGGCAAGAGTGACCAATGAAATTTTAGGAATCAGTGAACTAAAATCGACTGAAATGGGTGAGTTTAATTTAGATGACCATTATATCTACTATTGTGGGCAAGAATCCCTTGGAAGAAATGGAGTAGTCATCATACTCAACAGAAGAGTCTGAAATGCAGTACTTGGATGCAGTCTCAAAAACAACAGAATAATCTCTGTTCATTTCAAAGGCAAACCATTCACTATCACAGTAATCCGAGTCTATGTCTCAACCAGTAATGCTGAAGAAGCTGGTGTTGAATGGTTATATGAAGACCTACAAGAACTTCTAGAACCAACACCCAAAAAACAAGCCCTTTTATTATAGGGGACTGGAATACAAATGTAAGAAGTCAAGAGATACCTAGAGTAACAGGCAAGTTTGGTCTTAAATTACAAAATGAAGCAGCACAAAGGGTAATAGTTTTTCCAAGAGAAAACATTGATCATAGCAAACTTCCTCTTCCAGCAACCCAAGAGATGACCCTACATATAATCACCAGATGGTCAATGCCGAAATCAGGTTGCTTATATTTTTTGTAGTCAAAGATGGAAAAGCTCTATGCAGTCAGCAAACACAAAACTGGGAGGTGAATGTGGCCCAGATCATGAACTCCTTAATTGCAAAATTCAGACTTAAATTGAAGAAAGTAGAGAAAACCACCGGACCATTCAGTTATGACCTAAATCAAATCCCTTATGATCTTATGATAATACATTGGAAGTGACAAAGTGATTCAAGGGATTAGATCTGTTAGACAAAGAGCCTGAAGAACTATGGACAGAGATTCATGACACTGACTTGTCACTTCATATTAGGCACTTTAGAGTTACTTACAGAAGCAATATAACCCTATGGAAAAGGTAGAAGAATCAGAGATCAAATTGCCAACATCCACTGGATCATATAAAAAGAAAGAGAATTCCAGAAAAACATCTACTTCGGCTTTATTGACCACACCAAAGCCTTTGACTGTAGATCACAACAGACTATGGAAAATTCTTCAAGAGGTAGGAATACCAGACCACCTTACCTGCCTCTTGAGAAATCTGTATGCAGGTCAAGAAGCAATAGTTAGAACCATACATGGAACAACACACTGATTCCAAATTGGGAAAGGAGTGGGTCAAGGCTGTATATTGTTACCTTGCTTATTTAACTAATATGAAGTGTCACACAGTTCCATCACTCAGTTGTGTCTGACTCTTTGCCACCCCATGAACTGCAGCATACCAGGCCTCACTGTTCATCACCAACTCCTAGAGTACACCCAAACTCATGTACATTGATTGAGTGATGCCATCCAAAAATCTCATGCTCTGTCGTCCCCTTCTCCTCCTGCTCTCAGTCTTTACCAGCATCAGGGTCTTTTGCAATGAGTCAGCTCTTCACATCAGGTGGCCAAAGTGTTGGAGATTCAGCTTCAACATCAGTCCTTCCAATGAACACCCAGGACTGATCTCCTTTAGGAATGGACTGGTTGGGTCTCCTTGCAGTCCAAGGGACTCTCAAGAGTCTTCTCCAACACCACCGTTTAAAAGCTTCAATTCTTCAGCACTCAGCTTTCTTTATAGTCCAACTCTCACATCCATACATGACCAGTGGAAAACCCATAGCCTTGACTAAATGAACCTTTGTTGGCAAAGTAATGTCTCTGCTTTTTAACATGCTATCTAGGTTGGTCATGAATTTCCTTCCAAGGAGTAAGTTTTTTTTTTTTTTTAATTTCATGGCTGTAGTCACTGTCTGCAGTGATTTTGGAGCCCCCCCAAAAATAAAGTCAGGCATTGTTTCTACTGTTTCCCCATCTATTTTCTATGAAGTGATGGGACTGGATGCTATGATCTTGGTTTTCTGAATGTTGAGATTTAAGTCAACTTTTTCACTCTCCTCTTTCACTTTCATCAAGAGATTCTTTAGTTCTTCCTCACTTTCTTCCATAAGGGCAGTGTCATCTGCATATCTGAGGTTATTAATATTTCTTCTGGAAGTCTTGATTGCAGCTTGTGCTTACTCCAGCCCAGCATTTCCCATTATGTACTCTGTATATACATTAAATAAGCAGGGTGACAATATATAGACTTGATGTACTTCTTTTCCAATTTGGAGCCAGTCTGCTGTTCCATGTCCAGTTCTAACTGTTGCTTCCTGACCTGCATACAGATTTCTCAAGAGGTGGGTCAGGTGGTATGTTATTCCCATCTCTTTCAGAATTTTTCAGTTATTGTGATCCACACAGTCAAAGGCTTTGGCATAGTCAATAAAGCAGAAATATATGTTTTCCTGGAACTGTCTTGCTTTTGCAATGATCCTGTGGATGTTGGCAATTTGATCTCCAGTTTCTCTGCCTCTTCTAAAACCAGCTTCAACATCTGGAAGTTCTCAGTCCATGTATTGCTGAAGCCCGGCTTGGAGAATTTTGAGTATTACTTTACTAGTGTGTGAGATGAGAGCAATTTTGCAGTAGTTTGAGCATTCTTTGGCATTGCCTTTCTTTGGGATTGGAATGAAAACACCTTTTCCAGTACATCATGTGAAATGCTGTAATCAAGATTACTGGGATTAATATCAATAACCTCAGATATGTAGATGACACCAAACTTGTGGCATAAAGTGAGGAAGAACTAAAGAGTCTCTTGATGAAAGTGAAAGAGGAGGATGAAAAAATTGGCTTAAAGCTCAGCATTCAGAAAAACTAAGATCATGGCATCCGGTCCCATCAATTCATGGCAAATCGATGGGGAAACAATGGAAACAGTGGTGGCTGACTTTATTTTTTTGGGCTCCAAAATCACTGCAGACAGTGACTGAAGCATGAAATTAAAAGACACTTACTCCTTGGAAGAAAAGTTATGGCCAACTTAGACAGCATATTAAAAAGCAGAGACATTACTTTGCCAACAAAGGTCTGTCTAGTCAAGGTTATGGTTTTTCCAGGAGTCATATATGGATATGAGAGTTGGACTATAAAGAAAGCTGAGTGCTGAAGAATTTATTCTTTGATCTGTGGTGCTGGAGAAGACTCTTGAGAGTCCCTTGGACTGCAAGGAGACCCAACCAGTCCATCCTAAAGGAGATCAGTCCTGAGTTTTCATTAGATGGACTGATGTTGAAGCTGAATCTCCAATACTTTGGCCACCTGATGTGAAGAGCTGATTCATTTGAAAAGACCCTGATGCTGGTAAAGATTGAGGGCAGGAGGAGAAGGGGATGACAGAGGGTGAGATGGTTGGATGGCATCACTGACTCAATGTACATGAGGTTGGGTGGACTCCAGTAGTTGGTGAGGGACAGGGAGGCCTGGCATGCTGCAATTCATGAGGTCTCAAGGAGTCAGACACGACTAAGTGACTGAACTGAACTGAACTGAATTGTTTGTAGTCTCCTATGATTACTACTATTTTTGTGGTTTCACTTTTAACATTATCCTTCTCCATAATTAATTTTCTTTATTGTGGCCACTATTTTTTTTTTCTTAATGTGCCTTGCTAAAGACTTCTTAATTTACTCTATTATATCAATGAACCAGTTTTTAGTTTCATTAAACTTTTCTATCAACTTTTAGCATTTATTTTATTTATACCTCTTCTGACATTTATTAGTTCCTTCCTTAAAGCTTTTGCTATTTATTTTTAATTCTTCTTTTCTACTTTCTTTAGATATAAGTTTAGGTTTTTTATTTGACATTTTTCTTCTTTTCTGAGAATCGCTTGTGTCTCTATGAAATCCCCTCTTAGAAGTGCTCTTGCTTTACCTCATAGATTATGTATTGTGTTTCCATCTTCATTGTTTAAAAGTACTTTTGATTTATTTATTGACCTATTTCTTTTTAGTAGCATATTTTTTAGTCTCTGTGTATGTTTATTTTTTCCATTTTTTTCTTATAACTGATTTCTACTTTTGTACCATTGAAGTCAGAAACTGTTGACATAATTTCCAATTTCTTAAGTTTATTGGAGCTGTTTTATTGCTCAGTATATGATATCGCCTGGAGAATGCTCCGTGTACACTTCAGAAAAAACCTGCTATTTTTGAATAACAGATTCTGCAATCCATCCAGTTTAGTGTGCTATTTAAGGGTGATATTCTCTGATTTTCCATTTGGATAATCTTTCTATGGATATAACAGGGGTGTAAGAGTCCCTACTATTATTGTATTACTGTAAAATTTCTTCTTTTATGAAAGTTAATATTTGCTTAATGTTTAAGGCACTTCTGTTTTGGGTGCATAAATATTTACCAATGTTATAGTTTCTTGTTGAAATGACCCCTTGTTATTATGTAATGCCTTTCTTTGTTTTTGTTACAGTTTTTCCTTTAAAGTCTACTTTGTTTGATATAAGTTTTGCTACCCAATATTTTTTTGGTGGGTGGGCATGGAATAACTTTTTTCCTTTCTTTAACTCTCAGCCTGTGTGTGTGATCTGAAATCAGTGTCTTCTAGGCAGCATATGTAACTTCCCTGATAGCTCAGTTAGTAAAATGTTTGCCAGCAATGCAGGAGACCCCAGTTTGATTCCTGAGTTGGGAAGATACCCTGGAGAAGGGATAGGTTACCCACTCGAGTGTTCTGGCTTGGAGAATTCCGTGAACTGTATGGTCCATGGGGTTGCAAAGAGTAGGAAACGACTGAGTGACTTTCACTTCACTTTACTTCAGGCAGCATATACATGGGTCTTTTTTTATAGTCCTCTACTCACCCTGTCTTTTGGTTGGAGATTTTAGTATATTTATATATAAAGTAATTATTGATAGTTATGGACTTATCACCATTTGCTAGTTATTTTCTGATTGCTTTGGTTGCTTTTCCATGTTTTTATTTGTTTATTTTTCCCTGCTTTTTCCTTCCTCTCTACTTACTTACTCACTTCCCTTATGGTCTGATGGCCTACTTCAGTTGTATATTTCTGTTCCTTTATCCTTTTTTGGGTGTATCTATTATTGCCTTTTGGTTACCAATTTACATCAGTCTAATTTAAGTAGATAATCACTTACATTTGGCATTTTCTAAAAGCATCAGATTTTTGCTTTCTTCCCCTGATCTGAACCTAGCACTTCCCTTTGTGGACTGTATATAATTAACTCTAGTGGGATGACTAGCTCTGCAAATAGTGCAGGTTTGTAGGGTCACTCAATCTCTGTCTGCTAAACCACCACTGTTAGCAGGTTAGGGTAAGATTCCACTGATACAGCCCACCAGCACCAGCTAAGTAGAGGAAACCTGTAAAAATTAGCAGGGTTTCAGTCCTGAAGAGAGCCCCAGCAGACTTCTGCCCCTCTGGCAGATGCTTTAAGATTAGCCACAAAATCTCCTTCATATATGGTGTAGGCTCTTTACAAATTGTTGCCTTTTGTACTGAGTCCTGGGCCAAGTGGGTCTTCAGAAGTCCTTTAGGAGCAAAATCTTTTTTCCTTACATGCCAGTGTTTTCCCTGAACACAAACATCATTGATTTTCAAAGCTAGACAATTCAGATATTGCCTGTATGGTACAAGACCTGATAGCTGTGATACCTAGTGTGGGGAACAAACCCCTTGCTTCTCATGGAGAAACTCTAATTATTTTCATGTTATATATTTAGTTAATTTTGAGATTCTTCCTGCTTGTGGGCTGCCGCATCAGGGATGAGATTTTTGACAAGAGTATGTTTCTATTCTACTATTTAGATGTGGTTCTTTTATCCTTTTTTTTTTTTTTTTTTTTTTTGCAGAGCAAGTGTTTAGCTAGTCCTCGGGGTCCTTTTAGAGTGATTTGTTCCATATGCAGCTGTCTATTAGCTATGTCTGAGGGAGGGGATGACCATAGGCGTTTCCTACACCCTAATTTGAACCCTCTTTTTAGGCAGTCATTCTTTACATTGTCTCCATTCTGCTAAGACAATAACTTTTCATTTCTCAGACTAGTGATTTAGAGAAAAGGAAACTATGATGTTGACAATATAAAAACCCTAATGACAATCCCTGGCTTCAAGAGTTGGTGTTCTTTATTACAACTCTCTCACAGATTTGTTTCCTTTAACAACAACAAAAAAAATATAATGAGCTTATTGAATCAGTTCCTATGATATACTTTTTGAAGGAGCAATAGATAATCACAGCTTGGGAAAATGTGGCTTACACTTTGAAAACTGTAATAGCAATTCAGGAAAGATGTATATAGCTAATTCCACAGATAATAACTACATGCTTATACAGTTGCTTACATTTTTCTTGACAGAATGTAAGGCAGAGACCTTGTCTTTTTCATCTTGTCTTCTATACTGAGTCTAGCGCCATGGTTTGCACATTGTAATTGCCCAATAAATATTTGCAGAATTAAATTGAAAATTTTATCACTTTAAATAGCTCTTTTGACACATTCTGGCCAGGAGTAAGTTTAATAAACTGAGCATTACTTTCAACATAAATGTTGGAAATGGCATTTCAAACAAACATATTCAGATACTCTTTTTAGAATTTAAACTTTTTATAAGCAATTCATTTAATGACTTTTAACATCCATTTTCTAAATGCTATTGAATCAGACATACCCTGGTTTGGCATTAGACTCTGTCACAGAATAATTGAGCAGTTGCTAGAATGTTATCAAGCCAGATAAAATGAACACTTTCTTAAAAAAAAAACAAAACATATTCCCAACATTTAGAAAGTTAATGGATGTTATGCTTTTAATATGAAATATTTAGAATTCAAACTGCTCTTCAAGAGATACATAAAGCATATGGGATGATTTGCTTATTCAGACAGAAGCTAGTCAATGGCAATAACATCACAGTGTGTGATTCTGTACATTTAGATTTATTTTATTAATATATATATATATATATTTAGAATTTGATTTGGGGTATATAAATTAGGTTTAAAATAGCATTTATCAACCTAAATAGATAAGCAAAGACAGTATTTGGATATTTATCCTTAATTTTTGTACTATGCTTGCAATAAGGAAAGAAGCTATTTTGCCTTATATATCTGCTCTGGTGAATTAAGCAATGAGATCTAGGAAATCACATTGGTTTTTGTATATTTCAGCAGTGATTATCAAATAATAGGAGCACTTATCTGAGATGCACTCATCAAAATAACTTGAGGAATTTTTTTTTCTTCAGATTATACATAGAATATTCTGATCTATCTTCTCCCTTAGGTAGAAAATGAAACAGAGGTTAATCTTTGCAAAGTAAAACTGCTCTCTAGAAATCCTTCAGGGCCTAACACAACATTTCTCTGGGACTTCTTGCTCTTTCAAATCTGTCTTTTCTTTAAAAAGCAAGGTTTTCTTAACCAGTTCCTTCTGGGCCCAATTACAGCCCATCCCTGATTCTTCATTATGACTGAATTAGCCCATGCACAGCTCACTATTGAAGGCAAGTCTCTCTGTGTCTCTTGTTTTAGATAATCAATAGACAAAATCTGATGTTTACCATCTTATGTGTCATCAATCATTTGGCTATCTAAAGACCATTTACCAGATGCATATATCTTATAATCTATGTCTGGAGCATTCCTGTGTTACATTAGGACTGCCTCTTAAAGATTTTTTGGGCAGAGTACATGCCAAAGACTACATCTCTTACAATTTCATTTTGTTTGATCAGAAAGCATGTACTAAGTGCCTATTACATATAACACTCTGCTGAGAGATGGGTAAAGAAGGGGTATAATATAAAATATCTCTACTGTGAGATTATAGTAAAATTGGGAAGATCAATTGAATGTACTCATGAAGTCATAGATAACAGCATAAAATATTAAATTTAAATTGCATATTCATGTGTGTGTGTGTGTATATTCGGTTGGCCAAAGAGTTTGCTTGGATTTTTCTGTAAGATATTATGCAAAAAGCCAAACAAATTTTTGGCTAAACCAATATATATATACACACATAATTAGATAATTAAGTGTTTTAGGAAATCAGAAGTGAAAAAAATCGCCACTGTCAATAATTTGTGGTCAGGGAAGACCTATTTGAAGGGATCTGATTCGAGCCAAAATCTTATTAATTAGAAGTGGTTGGCTTTGAGTCAATGTGATATGAAACTCAGGTTCTGATCAGAGTCTTTAAAATACATACTTTCCTCTATAAGGCCTCTATGTGTACGTCTCATGTAACAAAAATCCCCATGAATTATTCACATAAACTTGTAATATACTTACATTTTTTTCTCTTCTGTCAATATCACTGACTCCTGATTAAGGAATCAATTCTATGTATCTTATTAGAGCCGACAGCAACATTTAATACAATAAATATTTTTCTCACTTGCTTAATTTACCACTGAGAAATGGGCTTAAAATATATAAGTTTAAAAATGCTTTCACACTTCTGAGCTTTATTTACATAGTTAAGTCATATAAAAAAGTAACTTAAAAGGCCTGTCACTTGTAATGAATCTAACATCTCACATGAAAAAGCTTGGTAGTTTTCTATGTCAACATGTTTGAACTAACCAGTGTGATATTTCCTGTCCCCTTGAGCAACATTTATTATATAAACCCTCAACAGAAGACATTTCTTCAAATACTAAGTGTGAAGCATTTTTCCTTAAATATGAAGTAGACTTATTTTGTTATATTCCATGATAAGTCACTTTTGAAACATGAGAGGCAAGAATATGCATATTTTCCAGCTTAAGAAAAGCTGCTGATGTTATCAGTTGTATAACCTAGTTTTGATTAACAAAGCCATCTTCTTTTGTTTCTACAGCCCACAATTTTAAAAGAATATAAAGTATATACAGAAATTTTGTTGTTTCCACAATGTTGCCAATTTAATGATATCATTGTTTAAATTGGAAAATTACTTTTTTCCTTAGAATAAATATTGAAATGTGAAATGCTGATGTCACTATATTGGGGGAAAAAAAAAAGAAGCAGAGCAGATCTGGGAAGCAGTCCAAAGTATTTCAAAGTGACTTTTTGCCAAACTAAACCTTTTTACCTGAAGCCATCATTTTCTGCAGAAGGAAAAAAAAAAAAAGTCATTCATCTTGGAAGATAATTCAGGTACATTATGAATTGATTCAACCATTATGCATATAGTTGAATATACAGTCACTGCACTTTTATCACCACCAAAAAGATAATTCTATCACTCCCTGCATGGGTAGATCATTGTGATTCAGGGCCACCTGTAAGATATTTGCAAATTCTTACAGAACATAACCCCCTGTCTCCTTGTGTCTGAGAGCACACCACAAAAAGGAGGCAAAAATTTAAAGCACAAGGATTTAGAATCAGACAGGCTTGGTTTCTAGTACGTGTGTAGGAACTAACTGGCAAAGCTTAAGAAATGAAATTATGAGGTGAAGGTTAATTATCCTTAAGTGCAGTACATACTGAAGTCCAGTTGACTGGACTCATAGACAATTACTATCTAATTTGATTATTTTTAAAAAAAATGCCTCAAAAGTAGCACAAATTTCAAACTGCAAGATGTAAATCATAGAAAAATTAGGTTAAGTCTGTCTTTGAATGTACATGAATACAATAAGGTCAATTGTATTCATTATATATTGAGTAACTTGGTAGATCTTGAGTCTGTTCAGTTCTTTATTCCCACTTATCTACATTTTCCTTTGGTAGGGATATTTATCTTCATTTCATAAATCAAACATTTATCTTGTCAATTCCCCTAGCAAACTTTCCCATTTTAAAATATTGCTCTCCTTTAGGAGCTCCAGAAGCTGTCAATTACTGAACTGTTTTGTGAGTTTTCTCTGATACCATCTCTCCACCAGCAAGCTCTTATAAATCTTTACCTTCTCTAGTGAAATTGAAGTGCTCAACGACTTTTGACTTCCATGTAAGACCTGGAATGGCTTTCAACCTTGCCACCAAAGTTTATAATTGTGTACTGGTAACTAAAATCCAATAAACATCAAATCATGTCTTGAAGATTTACAAAGTTAAATGAGCACTATGAAAATAATGTGAAAAATATATTTCTCAACCTTGTCACTAAAATGTTCTCCTGGATAAATATTGTTTCAGCAAATATCATATCTCAAGACATTACTAAACAAAGGCTAATTGTATTGACACAAGACAGATCTCCCCAGAGTGTGCAGTCAACAACCACTGAACAATTCCAACTTGCAGGGCAGCGATTAGCTTGAATAAAACATCAGCCATAAAGGGTTGGCACTAAGATTCTGTGGTCAATAGCAATCAATATGTTTGACATAGGGAGACTGTAGAAGGAGACTGAATTAAGGTTAATGTGATAAAAATATAAAATCAGAGTATAGAGGCAAGGCAGAGGAGCAAAGTCAAAGCTAGAATATGAGAAATAGCCTAAGTACTGTATGATAAACAGGTAAAGAAGAGCTCTTCAGAATGAAGGTCATGACTTATAGAGCAAACTGCAGTGCCTGGTAAGTGGGCCTGGGGTGTCGTTGGCAGCCTCAGACAAACATGCAGAATATCCAGTCAAAATGCTAAAAACTGGAAGGACAGCCATAAGTGCATGCACGGTTTTAAGAAATTTCATATATCAACATCTTGAGAGATCACATCGATAAAGAAAAATAGGTAAGGGGAAAGTTTTCCAGAGATAAGTAAGATTTATTTATTTTTTTTAAAGGGAGTACCAAAGGTATACTAAATGAAGGATAATTTACTACAAAGAAAGACAAGATTGGACATTAAGGAATCACCACATTAACTCATCATGGAACTGGATTTCATCTGATGACAACATGATTCTCCAAAAAAAAAAAAAAAATGGAGTTAAAAAAATAAGACAAAATAATACAACTGTGTTCAGCAGCAAATACATTGTATTTCATGATTTCTAGAGAACATTTCTGTTGACAATACAGACTTCCCAGAGTTCCATCCACACTCTGTTGAAGTGACTCATTGGCAAACCTGGTCTTCTTTATCCACATTTCACTGAGGCAAGGGCCACTCATGGCATATGGTATGGAGGAAAAAATCTTCTACAGCTGTTTAAGTCCATTAGGATACGTTTTATTTGCATTATGAAGGAGCAACCAAAAAATACTGAATCTTTTAAGAAACTGGAAAATGTAAAGGAAGATCCAGATTTTATATCTGTAATATAAGGAGAAATTCATTTTATGTAAACTAATAACATGATGAGATAAATCATCCAGAAATGAGCTGGCAGAATAAGATAAACATGAGAAAGAACATAAGTCTTGCAAAAAAAAAAAAAATGATGTCTTGAATAAAAGCTCTAGAACAGTTCTCAGTTTGTAGAGTCTTAGAGGACATACACAGTAGATACAATAATATTCTGACCAATAATAGAATATTGGAGTTCAGAATATTAGAACTAATAGTCTTTCAGTCTTTCTGTCTCCAACCCTCTAGCATGATTTACATATGTATGTGCACATATGCATATATGTGTATATGTGTATTATATATATATATATATATATATATATATATATATATATATATATAAGATATATTGGATACAGAGTTATTTTCTGTGGGTGCATAGTGTCTATAGCTTAATGCATTCAATCTTTCCAATTTGATGGGCATTCAGGTTGTTTCCAATTGTTTTTGTTTTGTTTATGCCTTTATAATCTATTATTGAATGTCCTTGCAAAGATATTGATTTTTCTGGTTTCTGCATTGCTGTTAGAAGATTTGTAGAAGTTTAAACTAGGAGTAAAATGACACAGAGGCATTTGAAATGTAATTTGAATCAATCTTGCCACACTATTATTTTAAAATCTATTATTTTTCCTATCATAATCAGAGCTTGAAATAATTAAGATTTTTGTCTGTTTCTAATTATTGACCACTTGAAGACAGGAAAATGTTCTCCCATTGTACTTTATACTTTGAAAGTCAGTTGTTTTATTTCTCTTTCACAAATAATATGTGTGGAAATATATACATTCACATGTTTATTGACCATTTATGTGTATTCCTTCTTTTGACTACCGTGTCTATAAATTTTACTCATTTTTTTCTTTATATTCTTGTATTCTTTATGTTATCTTTTTGTAATGATGATATATCATCCTAGTGATATTAAAGTTTTTCTTTTCAGAAGTCTACAAACAAGAAGTGCTGGAGAGGGTGTGGAGAAAAGGGAACCCTCTTACACTGTTGGTGGGAATGCAAACTAGTAGAGCCACTATGGAGAGCAGTGTGGAGATTCCTTAAAAAACTGGAAATAGAACTGCCATATGACCCAGCAATCCCACTCCTGGGCATACACTCTGAGGAAACCAGAATTGAAAGAGACATGTGTACCCCAATGTTCATAATAGCCAGGACATGGAAGCAACCTAGATGTCCATCAGCAGATGAATGGATAAGAAAGCCATGGTACATGCACACAATGGAATATTACTCAGCCTTTAAAAAGATTACATTTGAATCAGTTCTAATGAGGTGGATGAAACTGGAGCCTACTATATAGAGTGAAGTAGTCCAGAAAGAGAAACATCGATACAGTATATTAACACATATATATGGAATTTAGAAAGATGGTAACGATAACCCTATATGCGAGACAGCAAAAGATACACAGATGTAAAGAACAGTCTTTTGGACTCTGTGGGAGAAGGAGAGGGTGGGATGAGAGAATGACATTGAAACATGTATATTGTCATACGTGAAATGGATCGCCAGTCCAGGTTTGATGCATGAGACAGGGTACTCAGGGCTGGTGCCCTGGGATGACGCAGAGGGATGGGATGGGGAGGGAGGTGGGAGGGGGGCTCGGGATGGGGAACACATGTACACCCATGGCTGATTCATGTGAATGTGTAGCAAAACCACTACAATATTGTAAAGTAATTAGCCTCCAATTAAAATAAATAAATTTAAAAAAAGTTTTTCTGAAGATTGGCCAATAGATATAACTTTTTAACACTTTATATTTAAAAAAAAATTATTAGTTCTTTCTCTTTGAAGTAGGTATTAGATCACATTCATAAAAAAAGGTTAAAATACTTTGAGGTTTTTTTTCTATCCATAATGTCTAATAAATACAGAGGCAACCTGACTGGGTGAATTGGTCATATATTTATGATAAACCTAAAATTAAATACACACATTTGTCTTTCATTCAAAAAACTCCCCCAAATCTTAGATTGTTTATACTATCTTGACATTTCAAAGGGAAGAAACAAAATACTTCATCAAAAATTCAAATTGTTTAAGAAATAAATTCTTTTAAAAAGTAAATTGTTCACCATATTCAGTGTGCATTATTGTTATCTCAATCTTTACTTCTCCTAGTAAAGTTAGAAGAAAAAAATCTATTAATAGCACATTTCATCATGTGGAAGAGTGTTAAAATATTAAACTGAATATTTTCAGCTTTTAAGTAATCTCATCATTATGTTGTTTCTATTTTAAAGTGAACAAATAAAGCATTGTAAATTATAGCATAACATTCAAGAACAGATTCTTGCTAACTTGTTTGAAATAAAAAGCTAGCCAAGGGAAAAATGAATGCATGACAGGCTTAAAATAAATACATTTGACACATATTCAAGAGCACTGTTTTTTTTAGTGTAGTCCATAGATCAAAAGCACTAGAAGCACCTGAAAAGTTTTTAGAAATACAACTTCTTGGGAAGCACTTCAGATGCACTAAATCGAAAACTAAATGTAACATCCATCAATCTGTAAGTTAAGAAATTCTTCAGAAGATTCTTACATAGTTTAACTTCTGACAGCTGCCACTTTTATCCCTCTTTGGTGCTCTCAATTGGCCTAGCTGGCACTCAGGAAGTTTGTGTATGTGTATTTTATTGTATGCATTATATACATGCTTCATATATTACATATAATACATATATATATATAATACACACACACACATATATATAATGTATAATATAATAAGTAGCCAATTCATATGACCACTTATAGTTGTATCATAATATTTGATATAAAAGGAGTGATGAGTTAAGAAGGAAGCAACTGGAAGAGAAACATTATATATACGGGCAGTTATTATACGAGTGTGGTGGAAATTTTAGAAGTGTGAATGGAAACGAGATTATGGGTTTTTGAGATGTTTAAAATATATTTTTTTCTTAAAATATTTATTTCCTAATCTTTAAGACCAGTTAATGGAAAATAGGATAACAAAACCTTTGTAAGGCTTAATAAAAATTATATATAAATTATATGTGCCACTTTCAATTACTTTTAATGTTTATTAGAATGGCAGTCAGACTCTAATTCTCCCTACTTGTCATACCTTGTCCTAGCTATCTAGATGTGGTCTTTCTTCCCTTATAAAACTTTAACATATCACTTA
Source organism: Hydropotes inermis (assembly GCA_020226075.1). Classification (NCBI taxonomy): domain Eukaryota; kingdom Metazoa; phylum Chordata; class Mammalia; order Artiodactyla; family Cervidae; genus Hydropotes; species Hydropotes inermis. Next base: position 54,135,636 of record CM035290.1, on the reverse strand, counting down.
AAAATTTGTAAAACATGATAACTTGTTAACATTTTAACTTAGGTGAATTTTTCACAAATATATACATATGAAAGTAGTAAGTCTCTTAGAGTTGGAATTTTTATAGGAGGTAATGCAGGCAAATAAGAATGCAATACTTGGATTTCCCCTTTTTACTTTATCTGCCTGATCTTCTCCATAGAAAAAGTGCAGTGTGTTGGGCTTCCCTGGTGGCTCAGAGGTTAAAGCGTCTGCCTGCAGTACGGGAGACCTGGGTTCGATCCCTGGGTTGGGACGATCCCCTGGAGAAGGAAATGGCAACCCACTCCAGTATTCTTGTCTGGAGAATCCCATGGATGGAGGAGCCTGGTAGGTCCACGGGGTCACAAAGAGTCGGACACTACTGAGCGACTTCACTCACTCACTCACTCACATGTAACTGTGCTGTGTGCTTAGTCACTCAGTAGTATCTGACTCTTTGCCACTCCATGGACTGCAGCCCTCCAGGCACCTATGCCCAAGGGTATTCTCCAGACAAGAATACTGGAGTGAGTTGCCATTCCCTCCTCCAGGGATCTTCCCAACCCAGGGATCAAACCAAGGTCTCCTGCATTGCAGGCAGATTCTTTACCACCTGAGCCCCCAGGGAAGCCAGTATATGTAACTGTATGATAAAAAAATAAAACCATGTGAATTTGTTTAATAGATTCACTTTCTAACATGTATGGAATGTAAACATTCTGAAGTAATGTCATGTTAGAAAATAAATACATGCATAAGGTAACTAAATTTCATTGCAGATCCATATTTTGTGTTGAGTGAAAGAGGGTATACTAAGGAGGTATAACAGAACAACCAAATATATCCTATGTTATAGCAATACTTTTTCATGAAAATTTTTCAAAATGGCTTAACCACATATTAAAAACTACTATTGAATCTATATGTTATTACATATATTTCAGAGAAATGAAAAAGTTCTATGAAGCCATAAACCAATGTTTAATAAAGAAATATTCATGACTAATTTTCAATAAGAATATAACAAAATTTCCACATAGTAAATGTGTATTATATGTTATATAAACTTTTTAAAAACATTATTATTTGGAGGACATGGAATTATTTTAATACTTTTTGTTACATTTTAATATCTTTAGATCAACTGTGTCTGGACTACTGTATGTTGCCATGAGAATGATATCTGGGATATACTGGATACAATTACTACATTTAAAAATGAACAAGATTGATATGTCAAATTGCTTACTGATCCTCTCCACTTGAATATATAAAAGATGTTTCAAAATTTACATTTCCAAGACAGAAGCATTGATTTCTGTCCTCATATTACCTCATGTGTAAGTGTACCATAACTAGGTAAATGGAACCAGCTATTTAACCAGTTGCTCAATTCACAACCTCAGGAATCATGACTGTGATGGAGAAGCTTTTACCATATCACTCTTGTAACAAGAACAACAGAGAAAGTTAGAGAACAAAAGTGTCGTTATAGTAAACAGATAGGACCGGGGAGGGCAATGACTTTATGTGACATGCTTAATTTTCTGGGATATATTTAATATACTGGAAAAATATCTCCACAGTTCACTGAGGTTATAAACAGCTGATATAACACTCTTTTCTAAGTCCTGAGTTATCTGCTGTGAAGCCAGTCGGAGGGAATGGCAACCCACTCCAGCAGTCTAAGGTGTCGCAAAGAGTCGGAAACAACTGAGGGACTGACACTTTCACTGAGAAAGAGGGCAGCCAGAAGAAATTTTAATTATGTTGTAAGTATGACCAGACAATATTTTATGTTTTATTACTTTTTATTTTTAAGTTTATTTTAATTGGAGGATAATTATTTTACAACGTCATATTGGTTTCTGCAATACAGCAATGTGAACCCCCTCCCTTAGTATATATAGCATACCTCAATCAAGCTTTTTCATGTATTAGAAGCAAATGTTATCCAGAACCCAACATCATGCATAATACAGTACAAAAGATGTAAAGTAAGTAGAACTTATTCCATTTTCATAGACTTTCTGCTCAATTATTGTCATTTATTTTCACTGTTGTTGCTGTGTTGAGGGCATCGTGCATCCCCACTCAGCAAAGTGAACAAAACAGCAAGTTTTGCTTATTTGTTTCCTCAAATTTCTAAATGTGCACTGTCATTTGAACACATATCCTTTGTAACCTTACTGATGCAGACAGGTTCAGACTGTCCTATTGTCTTGCCCGACCACCATAACATGTTTGTTAGTAGGCTTTTCTGTGTGCACAGTTCTTGTTTTTCCAGCCATCTTTTCCATCAAAATCAATAATTAACTCTTAAAGTACAGTGTAAATTGCTGATTCTTTTCTGATGGAGAAAAATGTCTTTATTATACTATATTACCTACAATTTATGTAAAAACATTTCAGTTGGACCATCGAACTACCATCCAAACTCATTTTCTATGTTACATTCACATGCACCCCACACCTTATTTAGTTTTCCATTTTCTATTAAAATTCATGACTATGTAGAAATTCAAGATTATTTTCCTCAGAATGAGGAAATGCTCTTCACCCTGTATTATTTCTCAAAATTATACAAACCTTTACTATCCAGGTTAGAAGTTCTGTTTCTTTTTGGGATTAAACATTATTTCATCCAAATTAACTAAAATATTACAAATGAAGTTAATCACATTACAGGTTCACACACTATTTTGACTTTACTTTTACTAAGACTTTCATTTCATACCAGCTGAGGTAGCAATTGTTTATCTGCCCCTAGCATCTTCAACATTCCCAAATCTTGATGGAGTGTCTCTGTACTTTCTTCATTTGACACATCCAGAGCCCCTGTCAAGACACAGTGAGCAGTGTAGACAGCCGATTATTACTCATTTAAAGACATTTGGTGGTTTTACATTTTCATCAAGCCCTACTAAGTATCTTTTTACATTCTATGTTACAGTATCATTCAATTTTTATCAAAATTCTGAGAATTCTGAAATATATTCTTAGTCAGGAAAGCTGGAAAGTGATAGCTATTCTTTTTATATTGGATTCTTAATTCAAGAAGTGATATTTTTCTCTGTTAAGGCACTTAATTTTCTTAGATTGACAATATTTAGAATAAAAATATATTATTTCCCCTTTAGCAATGATTTTTCCTAGACAAACTAAAAAAGCAAAGAGGGGTGCTAAGTAGAGAGCACACACTTTGAAAATATGGAAAAATCTCCTTTAAAGAACTCTGTACTTAAAAATGGGAAGGCTACTTGAGGGCATGAAACTTTTCTGTGCCTTTGACAGAAAGAACTCTGCTTTAGAGCATGCAAGAGCAGTGCATACCACCACCCACACCATCCTCTGTGGTGTGGGGAAATGGTTATCTGGCTATTAATAATCACCTGAAATTCCAATTACATAGATATTTTTTGTTCTTTATATTATTCTTTCAACATGAAGATTGAAAAACACAACAGTCTTTACTTCTAAATCTTGTTTACATGTTTGCCATATTTATTATAAGATAATACAACAGATAATAAATATAATTGATGCCTTATTCTACTTTTAGTAATAATTTTTTAAGAAAGCCTTCTTAAATGATCAGTGCAAAGAAATAGAGGAAAACAATAAAATAGGAAAGACTAGAGATCTCTTTAAGAAAATCAGAGATATCAAGGGAACATTTCATGCAAAGATGGGCATGATACAGGATAGAAATAGTATGGGCCTAACAGAAGCAGAAGATATTAATAAGAGGTGGCAAGAATATACAGAAGAATGACACAAAAAATATATTCACGACCCAGATAATCACAATGGTATGATCCCCCACCTAGAGCCAGACACCTTGGAGTGTGAAGTTAAGTGGGCCTTAGGAAGCATCACTATGAACAAAGCTAGGGGAAGGTGATGGAACTCCAGCTGAGCTATTTCACACTATAAAGATGCTGCTGCTAAAGTGCTGCACTCAATATGCCAGTAAATTTGGAAAACTCAGCAGTGGTCAGAAGACTGGAAAAAGGAAATGCCAGTCTCAAAAAAAGGAAATGCCAAAGAATGTTCAAGCTACCACACAATTGCACTCATCTCATATGCTAGCAAAGTAATGTTCAAAATTCTCCAAGCTAGGCTTCAAAGTATGTGAACTGAGAACTTCCAGATGTTCAATTTTGATTTAGAAAAGGCAAAATAACCAGAGATCATATTGCTGACATCCATTGGATCATAGAAGAAGCAAGATAATTCCAGAAAAGCATCTACTTCTGTTTCATTGAATATGCTTAAGTCTTTGACTGTGTGGATCAAAACAAACTGTGGAAAATTCTGAAAGAGATGGGAATACCAGACCACATGACCTGCCTCCTGAGAAATCAGTATGCAGGTCAGGAAGCAACAGTTAGAACTGGACATGGAACATCATACTGGTTCCAAATTGGGAAAGGAGTATGTTAAGGCTGTACATTGTCTCCCTGCTTATTTAACTTATATGCATAGTACATCAATGGGAAAAACTGGGCAGGATGAAGCACGCTTTGAAATAAAGATTGTGGGGAGAAATATCAATAAACTCAGATATGCAAATGATACCACCCTTATGACAGAAAATAAGGAGGAACAAAAGAGCCTCTTGATGAAGGTGAAAGAGGAGAGTGAAAAAGCTGGCTTAAAGCTCAGCATTCAAAAAATGAACATCATGGCATCTGGTCCCATCACTTCATGGCAAATAGATGGAGAAACAATGGAAACAGTGACAGACTTTATTTTGGGGGGCTCCAAAATCACTGCAGATTGTGATGCAGCCATGAAATTAAAAGACGCTTGCTCCTTGGAAGAAAAGCCATGACCAACCTAGACAGCATATTAAAAAGCAGAGACAACAAAATTCTGTAAAGCAGTTATCCTCCAATAAAAAAAATAATGAACAGAAAAAAAGCAGAGACATTACTTTGCTGACAAAGGTCCATCTAGTCAAAGCTATGGTTTTTCCAGTTGTCGTTTATGGATATGAGAGTTGGACTCTAAAGAAAGCTGAGCACTGAAGCATTGATGCTTTTGAACTGTGGTATTGGAGAAGACTCTTGAGAACCCCTTGTACTGCAAGGAGATCCAACTAGTCAATCCTAAAGGAAATCAGTCCTGAATACTCACTGGAAAGACAAATGATAAATCTGAAGCTCCAATACTTTGATCACCTTATGAGAAGAACTGATTGCCTGGTAATTACTCTGATGCTAGGAAAGATTAAAGGCAGGAGGAGAAGGGAGTGAGAGAGGATGAGATAGTTGGATGGCAACACTGACTCAATGAAAATGAGTTTGAGCAAGCTCTAGGATTTGGTGATGGACAGGGAAGCCTGGTGTGCTGCAGTCCATGGGTTTGCAAAGAGTCAGACCCGACTGAGTGATTGAACTGAACTGAAGTTTATATATAATATATATATATATATATATATATATTATATATAATATATACAGAGAGAGCTCTCTCTCTCTCTCTCTCTCTCTATATATATATATATATATATATATATATAGCTCTATAAGAAATTATAAATAGTGTATTATATCTAATATTTTCTTATAGTTTCCTCTATTGAAAAGTCATTATTTTACAAGAACCAGGCATCAATTTGTCTTCTCTATTCTATTCTACCAGGACTCGTGGGGATACCATCCCCTAGCTTTGTCTGTAAAAGGAATTATTTACTATCTTGTTACAGTATCAGCTATACCACCTGTATAATAGAGATTATTATTAAATAAATATTCCCTGAGAATATTCACTAAAGTTTTCTGCATTGTGTCTTCTTGAAAAAAAAAAAAAAAACTTTCATTCTAAACCCCCTAATGCATCTCCTTCATTAGTAAGTGTTAACTGATGCTTCAGTAACTCCTCTGTTGCTTGATAACACTACTCAGTTTCACAGTAGGCATCAGGATGAAAGAACAACTAGTGCAACATTTTATGCCATTTTTCTTACATTTAGCTTTAATGAAGAGTCTTACAGATTTTTTTTAGTTCTTAGCTTTAAGTCTATAGACACAAAAACAATTTTCTTAAACATTTTGGATTAAAACCTTTCCATTAATTTCAACTATTTTGATATTTAACAAAAATCATGCAGTGGTCTGTATTGTTCAATGCCATAAACACAAGGGACACTTGGTCACTTAATTTTAAATCCAAGAAAATGGGATAAAATTTAAAAACTGGTTCCTAGATAACACTAACCATATCTGAAATGCTTAGTAACTACTTAAGGTTAATGGCTACCAGTAGGGCAGCCAGATTACAAAGCATCTCCATCACTGTTCACCATTCTGTAGAACAGAGCAGATAATGGGGATGTAGAGGGAACACTCGCTTTTGAACATCACAGTACACTGATATTATGCTTATGCTTATGCTTACTCACTCAGTCAGGTTCAACTCTCTGCAGCCCAGGGACTGTAGCTTGACAGGCTCCTCTGTCCATCAAATTTTCCAGGCAAGAATTCTGGAGTAAGCTGCCATTTCCTGCTCCAGGGGATCTTCTGGACCCAGGTGTCGAAGCCATATCTCATATCTCCTGCTTTGGCAGACAGATTATTTACCAATAGCACCATCCGAGAAGCCTCTAATACACTGATATTCTCAGACTGAATTTGCCATCCTCCCCCACACACATATATCTATATCTATATCTATCTATATATATATATATATAAATATATAGATATATACACGTATGCCATGTATCCTTCCTCCTAAAATGGGAAAAGAAAAACAAATGGTAAGAATAACAATTCCCAGGTGCCATGAAAATCACTTACTGAAGTGCCTTTTCCTCATTACTTATGAAACCTTTGTTTAAATGTGTATGTTCTTCCAGAGAAATTTTAGACATCTTGCCAGTCTTCCAACTTGTTTACCCAAAGCTTGCATGATCCACCTTTGTGCATTAGTCACAGAGTTCTTTTCTCATGTGATCTGCAAACATAATTTCTGTTTCTACTTGTCGTCAGCTCGCTTCTGCATGAAGTAGAGAGAGAGAAGAGCCACTTCTCAACTGCTGCCCTATCTCCATAAAAGTGCCTCAAGGTCAAACACTAGACGATATCCCCAGGAAGTCACGGTAAAGACTAAGAAGAACGGAGATATCCTTGGAAATTATTTCATGTCCTAATCCTTCTTCATCTTCACTAAATGGTAAAGAATGAGTTCGGTGGAGTTTCTGTACTGCTCAATGTCAAGCTGTCAGATTTAACTTCTTAATCTTCAGAATATATTTAACTGTCACCTACCCTAATTCCTACCATGTTAAGTTTGTGGCTTCTAATCTACAGTAAAGTAGAAAAATAGACAAATTGCATTTTAAGATTTACTGTGCAAACGGAGCTCAGAATGAGATCCTCTTAATTGTGGGGTTCTGTGGTTCTAAGTTACTCAGATGCTTTGTGCTGTTTAATACATCCTACCATCTTCCAGAAGGTTTGAGATGATAGATATCTGACCTGAAGTCCAATACATGGTTTACATTCATGATAGTCAAACAAGTGCCCAAAAGGTCTCCTTAAGTCAGTAAGCTTCTGAAACCTCAGTCTTTTAAAAATATTTCTCTGCTATCTCTAATTCCCTTAATTACCAAAGGAAGAGAACTGGCTTTGATATAACAACTCCTGCATCACAGTATCTGTCACTCTGACTTCACTGTCACTTAACTCTTGATCAGTACTGAAACCTAATGATGTAAATAAAGTTAGAGTTTACAGACATGAGCATAACCTCAAAGAGACACTGTTGCCCAAAGTCAGTCACTGTAAGTCATGGAACTTGAATTCATATAGTACATCAGGTCCTTTGTATTTTTGTAATCCCAACAACTTGTTTTCAAATAAAATCCAATGAAAAACAGAAAGATTGGGTGGAATTTTTAGATGAAACCATACTTTATATAAGTGAACAAAGTCTGTCCCATCAGATGCCAAAGATTTTTATTTATTTTTTTTTTTTCAGTAGAAATTCTTCCAAAAGCCAGAGAGTATACTTCACTTCCTTCCTCAGCAGAGGGCATAGTACATAATGTGGTTTGTTCCTGATGACTCATCATCATCATTATGTATCTCCATTCTTGTTCTGTGATGAACACACAGCCCTTTTCTGCATATGCCTGGGAGAGTCTGCATTCCTCAATGTCAGGCTGTGAGCTGTAACTTCTCACTGCTGTCAGATGCCTTTAACCAACATTCCCACATCTAGTGTGCTGCTTCTAACCTCACTGAAACTTCTGATCTGCATTAAACTAAAAAAATGCATAGTCCTACTTTTAAAGATTTAAAGGCCAAATAGACTCAAATGGCCTGACTTAATTTCAGGAATTCTGCAGTCCCTTCTGCATTGTTCACATGGCTTATGCACTTCTGTGTGATTCACTGTCTTCCAGAGTGTTTAGAATGATGGAAATCTAACCATTAGCCATATAGAGCATATTTAAAATATCCTTTATGCAATGTGTCTGCAGTTATATCAAGAATTTGCAAAATATTTTGTGTGAGTTATATTGATAATTATTATTTTGAACATTATAAAATGAGTAATTTTGCATGGAATCTGCTAGTAAACTAGCAAAAGATAACAATTTCCTTAACTTCCTCTCCTTCAATTTAAAATGAATAAAACATCTCTTAGGAGTAATATTCTTGCCCTGTAATTTATCTGGGAGATGACTAAATCCTCTAACATGAATCTATCCTTAAAGGCAAATATATTTTAAGAATTACCTGTAGATTAAATCTTTTTGGAAATGTTCCACATCAACTTGTCCTTTTCATTGTCTGCAAAATATATATAATGCATGCCCATATTTTTCAACTTTTACCTTAATGTCTAATTGAAAACTAATTTTAAAGTTTCTATGAAATCCAAATATTAATGCAATAAATAACTTAAAATCAAAGTGCTATTCACTCCATATTGATGAGAAGAATAGTCCTTAATATTTAATGTATGTTTTCTGCACATTTAATTTTAACAGAAATGCTTTTGATTCTAATTATAATTTCTTATTTATTTGAATCTGTTGCATAAGAAAAAAGAAGGAAAAGTTAAAGGAAAAAACCTGGAAACTTTACTCCTCAGTTGTACAAGATGTTACCATTGGGGTAAAATAGGTAAAGAGCACATTAGTTTTCTCTGTATTTTTTTTTTTAAGAAATTTATGTGAATCTATAACTTTCACAAAAGTTGATTTTAAAATATTAAAAAATTAGTTGTGATCACAAATTATAGTTAGTTTCTGCCAATTGACTATAGATGGTGTGAAAGGTGAAACATCTTTGCTATTACAAATCTCATTGTAGAAACAATTCAAATAGAGGAGGGCAGGGAAATTGAGAATTAGTGTACATGATGTTGATGGCACAGGTCTTAGAACTGAATGGAGCTATATTTAAAAAGTGGCTGGAAACTTCCTTGACCAGTTGATAAAGGAGAATGTACCTCAGCCTTTTAAGACACAGATTCTTCAGCACATACTGTATAAAATGGAACTAACAGCACACATAGCATTGTGCTGCTATGTGCACAATACAAAAACTCATCCCATAAAACATTTGTGTGTGTGCATGGTACATAACTTTCTGTAAGCATGCTGCTGCTACTGCTGCTAAGTCAGGCCAGTCATTTCCAACTCTGTGCAACCCAATAGAGGGTGGCCCACCAGGCTCCCGTCCCTGGGATTCTCCAGGCAAGAATACTAGAGTGGGCCGCCATTTCCTTCTCCATATGTAAGCATATAGATACAAAAATATAAACATTTTTGATACATTTTATTGCTTCTGTTATTTCTCCTTTGTATCAATAAGATCTAGTGGAGGTATATATGACTTATTAAAAAAGAAAAAAAATTACAGAAGGAGACCCAAAAGGGCTTAAAGCTAAGTTCATGTAAGGGGAAATTTAGTACCTAAGGTAAAGAACAAGGAAGACAAGCATTAAACTTCAGATTGATAGTGTAGGAAGAAGGAAGCAAATGCTATAATTATGAGGATGATAAAATCAGAACATCAAGATCTACCATGCCAAACTACTAATAAATAAATATACCTTTTTGCATATGTGTGTGTGTGTGCACACGTGTGTGTACACATACATGTTTTTCAAGTGTTTGTTGAGGCTTTGGTGCTGAACATACAGATCAATGTAAAGGTTCTAGGGTAAAAAATTAGAACACAGTTAAGGAAGCTGATAAGTTATAATTATGGATATCTTTGTCACATGATAGGCATAATAAAATTTAAGTATCACTTTAATACCAAAGAATACAAATAGCATTTAGGTTTTCAATGTATAATAAAAGTGCAATTTGACATATGTTATACCTAAAGGACATACATATATTAACCATGCTTTCTTTTTTACATTTTTTAAGATGTGGACCATTTTTAAAGTCTTTTGTTGAATTTGTTACAATATTGTTTCTGTTTTATGTTTTGTTTTTTGACTTTGAGGCATGTGGGATCTTGGCGCTTAATCAGGGATCAAACTCACACCTTCTACATTAAAAGGTGAAGTCTTAACCACTAGACCACCAGGGAAGACCCTGTAAGCTTGTTTATAACAGATGTTTATTAATATTTTTGACAAAATTTCTTAATGAAAGCATTCACTGTATTCCATCATTAAGGAAATATTTTCTATGATTTTCTAGATATAATATTTTTAAACTAGAAATATGTTTTCATTTATAAAAGTGAGTGAAGTGTCCCCAATCGTTTGCTTACGTATGGTAGTCCATTGAGAGCTGGATATTGATTCCAAGTTTTCTGACTACAACTACCGTCTGGTTCCTTCCTGTGCAAGTATGGGTAAATCAAGCCTTTATTGGTAGCACGTATTTCAAATGCACGTGAATTTGGTGAAAGTGATGTCAGGACATGCGCACTAGAATTGGTATGTCTGGGGCTTTGGCTTTCTTTTGTCATTCCTAGACTTTTCCCAGAACCACGGTTTTCCCAGTTTTGGCTTTTCAAGAAATCTAACAATGGGTTCTAATTCCTTCCAGAATTTAATAATTGTCCCTACAAGAACTTTTGAATTGAACTTCCTTAATTTGTTGTTTTGTTTGTTGTTTCCTTTGTTTCATTCATTCATTCTTTCATTCAATGTTAACTCAGCTAATGCCAGACTTGCATTAAACACAATGTCAAGGAACACTGTGCCGGTCTCTTTATGATATAATGGTCAAATAGGATGACAACGTTTTTGTTGCTCTATTACTCTTATTCAAAGAGTGATGCATTATTACAGAAAAATTCCAAGTGTTTTTATATTTTCCGAAGTAAAATAAATAAATGAGATGCCAAGTTTTCTCCTCTAAATTGAGCCCTAAACCTAGTTATTACCTTTTTTAATTTTTATTTTTTGCTGATCACTGATCAAAGGAAATCATAATGTATAATTTGGGATCCAATGACGTATGGAATGCCCCTCCCCCCCAGTTTATCTTCTGGACTAAAATGTTGAAAAAGTTAAAATGCAGTAGTTGGTCAATCCCTTCCTTTGGAAAAGATTTAACAGCAAGAAACAATAGCTAGTTCCTCTGGTGTGCTTTATTGATACACTTTAGGATGTCTCTATTCTTTGTGTTCAGCAAATCTCTACCCCTACTTCATTTTTTGTGTGTGTATGTTTGCCATATGACCCAGGGCACTTTAACTCCTTTAAATTTGCCATCAAGAAATTTTTGTGATTTTTCTGTCTTTTCTATCCACCTTCACTTGTCCAGGACTCCTCAAATTTTAATGAGCATATGAACCAGTGGAATCCTCCAAACTGGCAGAAACTCATTCACATGGTCTGGAAAGAGATCTGAGAGTCAGAATTTATCACAGATTCCCCAGTGATGTCAATGGTCTTGGTCCACAGCACACATTTTCAGTTGCAAAAGTGGGGATACTACATCCTGGACTGATACTATGCTTGCCCAATTGGGAGAAATTAAGCACTCTACTACGGCAGAAAAATATTTCAAATTTATAAGAACTTAGCTTTTTTTCCCCAATATTTTTCACTCTGCAAGGATGTGTGTGTGTGTTTGTAAGACTATTTTTATTTTTCCAAATTCCAGATCATGTCTTGAGTTGGCCAAAAATTTCATTCAAGTTTTTCCATAACATCTTATTGAAAAACTTGAATGAACTTTTTGGCCAAACCCATCTTATTTCAATGAAAATATTCAAATGACTTAAAGAATTGTGTGCATTCAGTAAAATTAAAAAAAAAAAAGCTTCAGAAAATTTATTTCTGAAATACAGTGCTTTTTTTCAGCTTCATCAAGGCATGAAAGTGAAAGTGAAAGTCGCTCAGTTGTGTCAAACTCTTTGTGACCCCATGGACTAGTCCCTGGAATTCTCGAGGTCAGAATACTGGAGTGGGTTGCCTTTCCCTTCTCTGGGGAATCTTCCCAACCCAGGGATCCAACCCAGGTCTCCTGCATTGCAGGTGGATTCTTTACCAGCTGAGCTACCAGGGAAGCCCTCATCAAGGTCTAACACAAATTTGAGCTTCCAATTGCAAAAAAATACAAAAATTAGAAGAATGCAACATTTCTACTATTTTTCTTCCTTGAGTATAACCTCAGCTTCCCAGCAGTTGTGCTGTTCTGGAGAAGGCTTTAGGCGATGACACTTCTCCTTATTATCACTACAAAATAAAATTGCAAGATATTTGAAATGTACATGATAATGTTTTGATATAACACTTAAAAAAATTCTTCTCATCTTGTTGATTATAAGATCTCTCACTTCACATGTTTATCATTTTTGTGATAATATTGAAGCTTTACTATCTTATCATATTTCACTTATATGATAGTGTTATTGATGATATCACCATGTTATACACTAGGTCCTCATGTCTTTTTTATCTTATAGCTCAAAGTTATGGCTTTAAAAAAAATAATTTATTTTTTAAAAATTCTCTTAGGGAATATACCCCACTCACTTTGTTGTGCTATATGTATAACATTTTCAATAGATGTTACATTTGTAAAACAAAAAAAGAAAATTATTCTATTGTATTTTATTGCCACCTTAAAGAATTCAAGAATATCAGCAAATGCTGCCTACCTGGACTGTGAGGTCACAGCCTTTGGGCTGTGTTACTGTTCCCAAGTGACAGTATAAAAGCCTAACAAGGATAAGCATCCTCTCCTAGAACCTTGTCCAGAGCAGCATAGTTGCTGGGAAGCTGAGGTTATACTCAAGGAAGGAAAAAGCAGTGGAACTGTTGCATTAAAATTTTTGCATTTTTAGCAATTGAAGGTTGAAATTATGTTCAGTTCAGTTGAGTTCAGTCACTCTTTGTGACCCCATGAATCGCAGCACACCAGGCCTCCCTGTCCATCACCAACTTCCGGAGTTTACTCAAAACCATGTCCATCAAGTCTGTGATGCCATCCAGCCATCACATCCTCTGTTGTCCCCCTCTCTTCCTGTCCCCAGTCCCTCCCAGCATCAGGGTCTTTTTCAAAGAGTCAACTCTTTGCATGAGGTGGCCAAAGTATTGGAGTTTCAGCTTCAACATCACTCCTTCCAACGAACACCCAGGACTGTTCTCCTTCAGGATGGACTGGTTGGATCTCCTTGCAGTCCAAGGGACTCTGCAGTCCAAGAGTCTTCTCCAACATCATAGTTCAAAAGGATCAATTTTTCAGCATTCAGCTTTCTTCACAGTCCAACTCTCACATCTATACATGACTACTGGAAAAACCATAGCCTTGACCAGATGGACCTTTGTTGGCAAAGTAATGTCTCTGCTTTTTAATACTCTGTCTATGTTGGTCATAACTTTCCTTCCAAGGAATAAGTGTCTTTTAATTTCATGGCTGCGGTCACCATCTGCAGTACTTTTGGAGACCCTAAAAATAAAGTCTGACACTGCTTCTACTGTTTCCCCATCTATTTGCCATGAAGTGATGTGACCAGATGCCATGATCTTAGTTTTCTGAATGATGAGCTTTAAGTCAACTTTTTCACTCTCCTCTTTCACTTTCATCAAGAGGCTTTTTAGTTCATCTTCACTTTCTATCATAAGGGTGGTGTCATCTGCATATCTGAGGTTATTGATATTTCCCCCCGGCAATCTTGATTCCAGATTGTGCTTCTTCCAGACCAGCATTTCTCATTAGTACTCTGCATATAAGTTAAATAAGCAGGGTGACAATATACAGCTTTGACATACTCCTTTTCCTTTTGGAACCAGTCTGTTGTTCCATGTCCAGTTCTAACCGTTGCTTCCTGACCTGCATACAGATTTCTCAGGAGGCAGATCAGGCAGTCTGGTATTCCCATCTCTTTCAGAAATTTCCACAGTTTATTGTGATCCACACAGTCAAAGGCCTTGGCATAGTCAATAAAGCAGAAACACTTATTTTTCTGGAACTCTCTTGCTTTTTCCATGATCCAGCGGATGTTGGCAATTTGATCTCTGGTTCCCCTGCCTTTTCTAAAACTAGCTTGAACATCAGGAAGTTCATGGTTCATGTATCGCTCAAGCCTGGTTTGGAGAATTTTGAACACACTTTACTTGCGTGTGAGATGAGTGCAATTGTGTGCGGTAGTTTGAGCATTCTTTGGGATTGCCTTTTTTTGGGATTGGAATGAAAACTATTCTTTTTCAGTCCCACGGCCACTGCTGAGTTTTCCAAATTTGCTGGCATATTGAGGGCAGCACTTTCACAGCATCATCTTTCAGGAATTGCAATAGCTAAACTGGAATTCCATCACCTCCACTAGCTTTGTTCGTGTGATGCTTTCTAAGGCCCACTTTACTTCACATTCCAGGATGTCTGGCTCTAGGTGAGTGATCACACCATCGTGATTATCTGGGTCATGAAGATTTTTTTTGTACAGTTCTTCTGTGTATTCTTGCCACCTCTTGTTAATATTGTCTGCTTCTTTTAGGTCCATACCATTTCAGTCCTTTATCAAACCCATCTTTGCATGAGATGTTCCCTTGATATCTCTAATTTTCTTGAAAAGATCTCTAATGTTTCCCATTCTGTTGTTTTCCTCTATTTCTTTGCATGTGAAATTTATATCTCCAGTTTATTTTTTAACAGGAGAGAAGATTTTCTTCAACTTATACTTGTATTTAATAGCCAATATTTTTCATATTCTTCATTAATGTTTCTCTTTTATGAATTATATTTTACTTTACAGCTTTGTATTTTACTTCTCTAAATTGTCAGTTATTTTCCATTTTATAGGTCATTGCCATTTCAGGCTGTCAAATTTTCTTCTCTTGAAATATTTTTGAGCATAAGAATAACTAAGCCACCCCTTGATTATTCTCTAATTGGAGTTCTTAACTTTAGGGAAAAAATGAAAGATTAAAGACATGCTACAAATATGACTTTGGTTAGACTCCAGAAGTATCACTTAAAATACAGTCTTATAAATTACTGATTTTCAAGGTATGTAATATTAAATATGGGTTTCCCAGGTGGCTCAGTGGTAAAGAATCTGTATGCCAATGCAAAAGACACAGGAAATGTGGGTTCAGTCTCTGAGTGCAGAAGATTCCCTGGAGTAGAAGATGGCAACTCCAGTATTCTTGCCTAGAAAATTCCATGGACAGAGAAGCCTGGCAGACTACAGTTTCTGGAGTCACAAAGAGTCAGACATGATGAGCACACATGCATGCAATATTAATTATAACAGAAGCATACTGAGAAATATGCCTTTATTTTAATCTCACTGAATACTTATTATCATTTTTGGTGCAGAAACTAGAGATGTTATTCAAATTTTATTTCAAATAAACAAATTTTAAAAGAAGTCAATGCAGTCTCCAAATCTGTCAAATTTACTCAACCTGTTTCTACTTTGAAAGAACACAGTCATATAGTCAATGAGTCCCTGAATATTTATTGAGTTTTTAAAGGGCTACTTTCTCAAGCATCTGAAACTATAGAAAGGAGAAAATAGACATATTCATTTATTACATAAAACAGACTTTAAAATATTACATGTCTTTAAAGAAACAGATCTAGACCTGCAAAAAGCAAAGAAGGAAGAGGTTATTGCTTTACTGATTGGGAGGGACGATGTATGAGAAAGAATCTTCTCATTGGTTCCTTGCAGAGGACAGAGAACATAGTTATGTTAAATTAAGAAAAATAGAAACAACCATGACTGAAAAAATAACAAAAAAGGAAAATGGCTTGAAAATATGAAAATCCATGAAGTCATGAAACAATGTAAGATACAGTCTGAAGGCTATAGGAATATAATGGTATGATAATTCTATATTTTCTAAGTTGAAAGTCTAGGACAAGGATGTTGCAAGTAACTAAAATAGGTAACAAAGGAGGAAAGGAAAGCTGAGAGGAAAAGAATGACTCACCTTTTCCATTATACTGAATATAGTAATGATCTGTATTTTCTTTTCAGAGTCAGTCAATTTTTGCACATACACATGACTATATGACTGTATCTAAAATGTGCATTTATGATAAAGACCATTTTATTTCATCTTATAAAACATAAAATGCAGTGAACAATTTAGCCAAAATAAATACCCTAGCTTTCTTTCTCTTTTCCTTCAAAACCTGGAAAGAAAATTGCAATCATTTGCTGAGAATACTGTATCTTTCACCTTTTACTCATATCCCACTCATCTGCTGGCAACCTGTCTGCACAAACAAACCTGATAAAAGGAACCAGTATGCAATTGTCTTTTACACAATATGTGCAATTTTACCATCTTGTTACCATTTTATTTTAAAATGCAGATAGACTATTATGCTGCTTTAAAAATATATGAATATAAGAATATAGTAGCTGGAAGAAATAATTGAAGATTAGATAATTGAAAGCCTCTATTTTAACATGACTGTTTTTTAAAGTTAATAAGCTAGTATCAAGCAAATAATTAAAACATGAACATTTTACATGAAGTGGGTATATGGATAGGGGGTTCTTTTTGGAAGAGTTCCTGTCCTGGAGGAATAGAGAGTAAGATGGGATAATTCATTGAATCATGCTGTTTTCTTTTTAACTGATGTGTTACAGTTATTAAGAATATAAACATAAGAGTTTTTATCAAGAAAAGCTAATCATGATATGTGCCCAAAATATACAGACACATCTGGCAATATAATACAGCAGACATGCGTTCTGCCATCAGGTTCCCTTTCTAGCTTCATCAAACAGGAAGTGTGTGAATTTGTGAGAATTTGCAAACCCATCCATGCCTTGTTTTCCTGACATATTTAATGGGATAACACTATCCTGAAATATTATTGAAAGAATTATGCCTACTACTATATACTTCTTTGGTTTCAGTGATTCTAGAGATGATTTTTAGATTCTGATTCTCACAGGGATAGAAAATCAATGTTCTCTGACATGCTAAGCAACAATCATGTTCAACATGGGAAATTAAGACACACACAAAAGCAAGTATTTTAGAACTAATGCAGACATCCCTTCTAGAATCTATTCCTTAAGGAACTCTTGCATGATTAGTGGCTTTGCCACTAATCTAAAATAGATAATCTGTTATTTTAGTCCACAGTATGGCTTCACTTTCTTTCCAGAAAGAAGAGTTAATACTGCTGTCTAAAAATTCATTTATTTTTTCCCCTAAAGAAATCATGTGATTTTCCAACTGAATGCATTTATTCAAATCTTTTCATGATTTGGATAGCACACTATCTTCACTGCTTTTCTCCAAGGCAAACATATGACCTTTACTATTATATCTTTCTGAATAGTCCTGTTAATCTTGTCATTGTTTTGTGAAAAAAAAAAAGCATTGTGTTGTCACTTGCTACTAAACCATATCCTGATGAGTGATACCTAATGAAATGTTTATTTATATGACTGGTTGATTTATTCTTAAACTATTCATTTGTATAGCTTATTTTTACAGATTCCAAGGTCAATTTAACCAATTATTACCATTATCTGATTTTCTATGAGTCATATCTAATTTTATAAATTAAGACATTGAGACTAGGATAAAACACTTAGTGACAAACTTAGGGACACATAGTTTTCCTTGCTGAGATTCAAACACACGTCTGTTTGTGCCTCAGGCAGAAGCATTTCAAATGTATCATTTCCTTTAAATAAGTAAGATGGAATTTAAATGTGATAATTTGTATTTTAATTAGTGTAAATTTCTTGAAAACAAATTATTTGTATCAAATAAACTTCTCAAAATGCATGGTCAGAAATCTTTCACACATAAGATTGCTTTACCATTGTTGCAATGTAGAAGGAAATAAATTTCTGTGAAATGCAGTGTGAAGAGAGATGCACGGTCAGATACTGAAGGAAGTATTATGCATCCTATCAATTAGGGACATGTATGAATGAATTGGGGAAATAAGAAAATAGTATGGCTTCTTTTTCCCATTAAAAAGAGGAAATTATCCCATATATATTTATTTATACTGAGAGGAGAGCAAAGCCTTAACTTCGTGCTTTTGAATACAGCAACTCCTAGCCACATGCGGTCTTGAGCAATTAGCCAAATTGAAACATATTGATATTTTACATACCAGATTGCAGGCTTGGAAGAAAATAATATATATAATGATTAATATTCTTTAAATGTTGATTGTGTATAGAAATTATAGTATTGAAGGAGGCTGTTATTATCTTCCTTACCTCCACCATAGTTTGGCCTCAGGTCAGAAAATGGATGGAACACAACCCCACCCATCAGCACAAAATTGGATTAAAGATTTACTGAGCATGTCCCTATCCATCAGAGCAAGACCCAGCTTCCCCCTCAGTCAGTTTCTCCCATCTGGAAGCTTCCATAAGACACTTATCCTTCTCCATCAGAGGGTGGACAGAATGAAAACCACAACCACAGAAAACTAACCAATCTGATCAAATGGACCACATCCTTGTCTAACTCAATGGAACCATGAGCCATGCCATGTAGGGCCACCCAAGACAGACAGGTCATGGTGGAGAGTTCTGACAAAATGTTGTCCACTGGAGAAGGGAATGGCAACCCACTTCAGTATTCTTGCCTTGAAACCTCAGGGACAGTATGAAAAGGTAAAAAGATAGGGTATGAATGATGAACTTCCCAGGTCAGTAGAAGCCCAATATGTTAATGAGATCAGTAGAGAAATAACTCCAGAAAGAATGAAGAGATGGAGCCAAAGCAAAAACAATACCCAATTTTGGATGTGAATGCTGATGGAAGTAAAGTCCAATGCTGTAAAAAGCAATATTGCATAGGAAACTGGAATTTTAGGTCCGTGAATCAAGACAAATTGGAAGTGGTCAAACAGGAGACAGCAAGAGTGAACATCAACATTTTAGGAATCAGCAAACTAAAATGGACTGGAATGGGTGAATTTAAGTCAGAGGGCCATTATATCTACTACTGTGGGTAAGAATCCCTTAGAAGAAATGGAATAGCCATCATAGTCAACCAAAGATTTGGAATGCAGTACTTGGATGCAATCTCAAAAATGATACAATGATCTCTGTTCATTTCCAAGGCAAACCATTCAGTATCATAGTAATCCAAGTCTATGCCCCGACTGGTAATGCTGAAGAAGCTGAGGTTGAATGTTTCTATGAAGACCTACAAGACCTTCTAGAACTAACACTCAAAAAGATGTCCTTTTAAGTATAGGGGACTGGAATGTAAAAGTAGGAAGTCAAGAAATACTGGGAGTAAAAGGCAAATTTGACCCTGAAGTACAGAATGAAATGGGGCAAAGGCTAATAGAGTTTTGCCAAGAGAACACACTGGTAATAACAAACAGCCTCTTCTAACAACACAAGAGAAGACTCTACACATGGACATCACCAGATGGTCAATCCTGAAATCAGACTGATTATATACTTTGTAGCCAAGGATGGAAAAGCTCTGCACAGTTAGCAAAAACAAGACTGGAAGCTGACTGTGGCTCAGATCATGAACTCCTTATTGCCAAATTCAGACATAAATTGAAGAAAGTAGAGAAAACCGGTATACCATTCAGGTATGACCTAAATCAAATCTCTTATGATTATACAGGAGAAGTGACAAATAGATTCAAGAGACTAGATTTAATAGACAGAGTGCCTGAGAAACTATGGACAGAGGTACATTGTACAGGACATTGTACAGGAGGCAGTGATCAAGACCATCTGCAAGAAAAAGAAATGCAAAAAGGCAAAATGGTTGTCTGAGGAGGCCTTACAAAAAGCTGTGAAAGAAGAGAATCCAAAGGCAAAGGAGGAAAGGAAAGATATACCCAACTGAATGCAGAGTGCCAAAGGATAGCAAGGAGAGATAAGAAAGCCTTCCTCAGCAATCAATGCAAAGAAATAGAGGAAAACAATAGAATGATAAAGGCGAGATTCCTCTTCAAGAAAATTAGAGATACCAAGGGAACATCTCATGCAAAGGTGGGCACAATAAAATACAGAAATGGTATGGACCTAACAGAAGCAGAAGATATTAAGAAGAGATGGCAAGAATACACAGAAGAACTATACAAAAAAAATCTTCACAACCCAAATAATCACGATGGTGTGATCACTCAGTTAGAGCCAGACATCCTGGAAGTGGGCCTTAGGAAACATCACTACAAACAAAGTTAGTGCAGGTGATGGAATTCCAGTTGAGCTATTTAAACTCCTAAATATGATGCTCTTAAATTCCCTCACTGAATATGCCAGCAAATTTGGAAAGCTCAGCAGTGGCCACAGGATTGGAAATGGTCATTTTTCATTCCAATCCTAAAGAAAAGCAATGCCAAAGAAGGCTCAAACTACCACACAATTGCACTCACCTTACATGCTAGTAAAATAATGCTCAAAATTCTCCAAGCCAGGCTTAAACAGTATGTGAACTGTGAACTTCCAGATGTTCAAACTGGATTTAGAAAAGGCAGAGTAATCAGGGATCAAATTGTCAACACCCGTTTGATCATCAAAATAGCAAGAGAGTTCCAGAAAAACATCTACTGCTTTACTGAATATGCCAATGCCTTTGACTATGTGATTCACAACAATCTGTGGGAAATTATTCAAGAGGTGGGTATAGCAGCCTATCTAACCTGTCTCCTGAGAAATCTGTATGCAGCTCTGGAAACAACAGTTAGAACTGCACATGGAACAACAGACTGATTCCAAATAGGAAAATGAGTACGTTAAGGCTGTGTATTGTCACCCTGCTTATTTAACTTATATGCAGAGTATATCATGAGAAATGCTGGACTGGATGAAGCATAAGCTTAATCAAGATGCTGGAAAAACCTCTGATATGCAGATGACAATAAGAGGGTAACAGGCAGGAAGGCCAGGGGTCTCCAAACGGAGGAAATAGGCTGTAAGTGCCAGACATTTTTATCTCTCTTAAGCAGCAGGAGGAAACAAACCAGCGATACTTTTTCTTGTCTATACAAATTTAAAAGGAGGTTTCTCTTAAAATGCTGTGTTGCCATGACACCTGGTTTCACCTGAAGCTAACTACTCTCAAACCTTGAGTTAACCAAAACATTTCTTTTTCTTATGGAAATGTTGTCTTAAGCTATGTTAAGGTACCCCAGACTCTATCTTCAAGTTGGTTCCGCCAAATGGCCTAAACTACTTATTTAGATATTGTTCCCTAATCTATGTAAATGAAACTATTTGTTGGTAATCTGCCCTTCTACAAGATTCAAGTCAATCATTTTATGGCCAGGGATGAATTATGTGGTGCCATTCTAAATTCTAAGACATTCCTTTCTTTTCATTAACAGACTGTGAGTGACTATATAACTTACAGCTAAAGACTAGGAGGGGGTACTCTTTCCGCCCCCTTTTGATGCCTATGTCAGAAGCTTTCTCTATCTCCTTTATACTTTAATAAAACTTTATTACACAAAAGCTCTGAGAATCCAGCCTCGTCTTTGGCCCAAGATTGAATTCATCTCCTCCAGAGGCCAAGAATCCCGGTGTCTTATCATTCATCAACAACCTTTCAACACTACCCTAATGGCAGAATGTGAAGAAGAACTACAGGGCCTCTTGATGAAAGTGAAAGAGTAGAGTGAAAAAGTTGGCTTAAAGCTCAACATTCATAAAACTAAAATCATGGCAAATGGTTCTATCACTTCATGGCAAATAGATGGAGAAACAGTGGAGATAGTGACAGACTTAATTTTGGTGGCTCCAAAATAACTGTGGATGGTGACTGCAGCCATGAAATTAAAAGCTTTCTCCTTGAATGAAAAGTTATGTCCAACCTAGAGAGCATATGAAAAACCAGGGATATTACTTTGCCAACAAAGTTCGGTCTAAACAAAGCTATAGTTTTTCCAGTAGTCATGTAAGGATATGAGAGTTGGGCTATAAAGACAGCTGAGCACCAAAGAATTGATGCTTTTAATTTTTTTTTTTTTTTTTTTAAGAATTGATGTTTTTAAACGGTGGTGCTGGAGAAGACTCTTGAGAGTCCCTTGGACTACAAGGAGATCCAACTAGTTCATCCTAAAGGAAATCGGTCCTGAATATTCATTTGAAGGACTGATTGAAATATTCATCTGATGGACTTTGGCCATCTGATGTGGAGAACTGACTCACTTTAAAAGACCCTGATGCTTGGAAAGACTGATGGTTGGAAGAGAAGGAGACAACAGAGGATAAGGTGGTTGGATGGTATCACTGACTCAATGGACATGAGTTTGAGTAAACTCCAGGAGTTGGTGATGGACAGGGAGGCCTGGTGTGCTGTAGTCCATGGAGTCACAAAGATTCAAACACAACTGAGTGACTGAACTTAACCGGACATATACTACATGAAATAAAATACATCAGTAAAATTCTTTTTGCTTCCTTTTCATTTGCTATTTTGTGACAGTGCTGCCCTACAATTTTTTTCCATTTTTCTGTATGTTTTCCCCATAGATACAATTGTTTATTTCTTTGAGTGCTGCTATAACTCTTTTTATAGTTTGCTTCTGTGGATTCAGTACTTTTAAACACAAACAAAACAAATCCCTTTGTATTCAGCAGTTGAAAATCATCAGAATAATCATTTTCTATGCTCCAAAACAGTTGCATTAGTTTTAAACAAATTGCATTCATTGTTTTTCCTCTTGAACATTATTTGCATTGTTTTCCCACTTTCAGAAAGATTGCTAGAGGGTTCAGAAGATTAGAACCTCTCAGGTCACTTTACAGAGGACTGGTGCCAGTTTCATTGGCTTTGACTACTGGGGTTCAGAGGATACTTAGTAGTGGTTCCAGTGGTTCTAAGGAAGGGCTATTGTGAAATTCCATCTGACAAAGATGAGCTTAAACCATAATTCTGTGGATGAGTTTTCTACCTAAATAATAAATAAGTTACCATGGAAGACCTGGATTTTGTATCAGATTATAAACTTGCTTTAAATAAATGAAAAAAAAAAAATAAAAGTTAAAGAAATCTATCCCCCTAAATGTCACACAGTTTGCAATTAAATATGTTTTTTCATAGTATTTTATTTTGTGTAGAACTGAATTTTAAATCTCTAAGCTTTAAAAATTAATAGTTTGTTAGTTTTTTTTTACTTCAAAAATAATAAAACCAAAGAAATACTAGTGAAATATTCATAATAATAGCAAGTATACATTTTCTTTAAAAGGTGAGATTGAAAAACACGTTCAAATAAATGTTGAAAGAATATGTCATTGTCACAGAAGATAAAATTGACTAAGTGACCCAAAGTCTGAATTCATAGTAGCATTCTTCAAATGAGTTATTCAAGCATTCAAAAAAAAAAGTTTATTTTAAATGTAATAGGATACAAGATAAGAACATGATTATTATCTAGAAAGTAAAAACAAAGTAGTGATGATTTGGAAGAAAACACCAAGGAGAACAGTAATATTTTAATTCCAAGGAGTCAAATGGTGGGAGAGGTGGAGGTGGCAGTCAAGTAAATGTGTTTCCCAACATCCCCCTGGCAGAAATTGGCAGTGGGATAGATCTACAGAGTTTCAAGTTTGGGTTTTAGTTCTTTTAGAGAACATTTTCCCAAGAAATATTGCACCACCAATGCTTTTAATGGATCAAAAAACCATATTTTGCAGAAAACATGAATTTCAATTACTCTGTGCCAAAAAGAGAATCAAGAGTCAGACTCTGAAGGTGAAGAAGTTTAAATAACTTTTTTAACCAAGTTGTTTGTTTTATAGCTTTGTTATGTTTATTTTTAAATAGCATCTCTTCCCTCTTTTTGAAAAAAAATTTTTTTGGCTGCATCAGGTCTTGTTAGCAACATGCGAGATTTTTATTTCATCATATAGCATCTTTTGTTGTGGTGCATG
This sequence comes from Hydropotes inermis, assembly GCA_020226075.1. Classification (NCBI taxonomy): domain Eukaryota; kingdom Metazoa; phylum Chordata; class Mammalia; order Artiodactyla; family Cervidae; genus Hydropotes; species Hydropotes inermis. The sequence continues at coordinate 54,111,343 of CM035290.1, read as the reverse complement.
GACTCCCTGGTTGTGGTTCACAGGCTCAGTAGTTGCAGCACAAGGGCTTAGTTCTTCTATAGCATGTGAGATATTAGTTTCCTGACCAGAGAGTGAACCCAGCTCCACTGCATAATAAGGAAGCTTCTTAACCACTGGGCAACCATCTGTTAAGTCCCAAATCTTTTCTTTCTTATATGTTTTATATATATAGCAGATGAGATAAACCAATATGTTATCAAGTTGTCTGTGCCTGAGTGCATGCAAAGTTGTTTCAATCATGTTTGACTCTCTGCAACACTATGGACTGCAGCTTACCAAGCTCCTCTGTCCATGGGATTCTCTAAGAAAGAATACTGTAGTGGGTTGCTGTGCCCTCTTCCAGGGGCTCTTCCTGACCCAGGGACTGAACCCACGTCTGTTACATCTAACCTACATTGGCAGGTGGGTTCTTTACCACTAGCACCACCTGGGAAGCCCACATCAAGTAATCTGCATGTTTTAGTTGCTTAGTTATGTCTGACTCTTTGTGACTCCATGGACTTAGCTCACCAGGCTCCTCAGTCCATGGAATTATCCAGGCAAGAACACTGGAGTGGGTTACCATCCCCTTTTCCGAAGTATCTTCCTGACCCAGGTATTGAATACAAGTCTCTGCACTGCAGGCAGATTCTTTACTATATCAGCTACCAGGGAAGTCCTCATGTAGTCTAAAGACCAGCAAATAACTACCAAATAAAAACTATTAATAGAAAGCATATTTCAAAAATTTTTACTTACAAAAATAAAAACTAAGGACACAATATGATCAATGAAAACTTCATCTGCCTTGTATTAAACACACACATATATGTTTCTTCTGTGAAAAAGAAATGCATGGTTGTTGCTTTGGTTCATAAACCACTTTTTACCCAGTTAGTTAATATTTGGTTTTCTTCAGTTTTTCCATATACTTTCTTATAATATATCTGGATTATCACTTTTAATATCTTGTAAAATATAGCAATGCTTTTATAAACATTGTTGGGATTGTTTTTGTTAGAGTTCCGGTTTAAATGCTTGATAGATGTTGAGATGTCTTCCCCAGAAGATATAATTTAACATGGCAAATTTAAATTTAAGTTATGATTTTCATCATAATTTAACATAGAAGAAGGGGTACAGGATTCATATACAAGATATAGTGTAAGACTATAAAAATGACCAGGCATGCTAAGATATTGCAAAACCCTTAATAATCAATGTAAAAATTTATTATTATTCCAAAACCTTTAAAAAAGTTTTGTCATACAGCAGTTACTGATAATTAAAAGTATGCAGATGATTGAAAAAATAGTGAAAATCCTCTTTATTTAGTTTACTGCGATTTAATGAAAGTGAGGCAAATGCCATTGTGCTTGCCTTCTTCTTGTACTATACCACATGGAGAAAGCATTGTTTTTGTGACTTGGGAAGTGGTCATACATATTTTATCTTGTTTAGATTAGCTTCTAACAATTTATCTTATGAGCTTTCAATGTTGTGAAATCACTGCAAATTGTCCTTTAATATGATATTTTGGTTAGTGTCACTTTTTCTGGACATTTTCATCTTTTTCATCATGACTGCTTTCTTAACTTATGTCTGTAAATTCACCTTCTCCAAGTTTATTCATTGCATATCCAGAGTGTCTACAAATGGAGACAGTGTCAACATTTCCACACTCAGCTCTTTTTCTTTCTCATAAAAACTTTATTTATGTTTGATATGAATTTCACTTCAGATGTTATTACTTTTGGTTTCTCTGCTGTACTTTCATCTTTCTTGGTCAAATCCATCCTTCAATAATATATTTTTATAAAATATCATGTGATTTTGTCAATGGGAAACAAAAAAGGAACACAATCACAAGATTTGCTGTCTATCTGTGAACTGAAAAACTGATGATCAGTGGCCAATCACCGACATATTTAGAAAGAAATGACCACTGATCATGAATGCATCTGTTACTGACCTAGTGTTTAGTGGACTGAAGCAGGCAAGTTTGTGCTTTATGCAATTCCTCAAAACTAGTATACAGTGATTAGTAAAATTTGAACTTAGTTGTTAGAGAACTTTTACTGAACTTAAGCCATAGTAACTGAAGTCCATGCATATCTGAATTAGGCAAGTGAGGGTTATCGTGTTGTGTCACAGCAACAATATTTATATCACCTGCACAATGTATTAATTCTCTTCTACAAGATCAAAACATACTTTAAGAAGGAATAGGTTGAATCAGAGGGTGATACATCAGACAAAAGTAGCTAGTAGTTCTCATGTACAAGCCTTTATGTCGAATGCTCAGAATCAGAAAAAGCAACAGTATTCTAGTATGGGGTTATTTGATTCAATTCATATATTACTTATATCATTCCTCTCTGTCTCTATTTTGAAACAGCTATTTGGAACTCTTTCTTTTTCTAAGAAAATTACAAAAATTACTGAATTCCAAATATTAATACATATACAATCCTTCTATGTATTTTCATTGATTAAGAGTAGTTCTATGGTTATAATAGTTGTATAGTAAAATTATTTTCCTAAATGCCAACTTCGTCTCCACAGAAAATGCCACTTAAAATACTAAATAAGTAATTATAGTAATTTAAAAACAACACCAGCAAATGCATAATAATGCTTACCATTGCAAGCACTACATACTTTAAGTCATTCTTCTTTACAAAAATTCTGTGAAAATTATAATATTAATCAAAATTAACAAATAACTAATCCTAAAAAAGAGACTAATAACCTGTATGAGGGAACGTAGTTAAAAGTGGCAAAGTCATAATATAAATTCATTACATCTAGTTTCAAGTTCTGGTCTCTTAAACGTGTGGCCATAAATGTAATCTAAATGTTCACCTTGCCCTTGCCACCCTCTACTGACACTTAAGCCACCTACCTTTGTGCCCAGCTCTGAGTCTCCAATGTCCAGAGCACCACAGAGTCACAAGGTGAGCTTAACATGTCTAGTTCTGAGCTTCTGCACAGCAAAACAACAAAAGGAACTAATGAACTAATGTTAATTTAACAAAAGTGGAAATCAATAAAGTAAAAATGGACCATTGATTTTAAGGCTTATTGTTTGATGGAGGTGGCTTAATCTGCTTTGTTATTCATTTTATTGGTTCTTAATCAGGTTTAGAGTGCTTTGGGTATATGAGAGGCAAATAGTAAGTCTCTACCACTCTTAGAAATGTTATTTTGCATCCGGCAATTCACCTTTAAAACATGTTGCCCCTTTGCTCAGCTTATTAACATTCAATCTTTTATATATTTCCACCTAGTTAGGTTACCAGGCCAACCTAGATAGCATATTAAAAAGCAGAGACATTACTTTGCCAACAAAGGTCCATCTGGTCAAGGCTATGGTTTTTTGCGTGGTCATGTATGGATGACAGTTGGACTGTGAAGAAAGCTGAGCGCTGAAAAATTGATGCTTTTGAACTGTGGTGTTAGAGAAGACTCTTGAGAGTCCCTTGGACTGCAAGGAGATCCAACCAGTCCATCCTAAAAGAGATCAGTCCTGGGTGTTCATTGGAAGGACTGATGCTGAAGCTGAAACTCCAATACTTTGGTCATTTCATGTGAAGAGTTGACTCATTGGAAAAGACCCTGGGGCTGGGAGGGATTGGGGGCAGGAGGAGAAGGGGATGACAGAGGATAAGATGGCTGGATGGCATCACCCACTCGACGGACATGAGTTTGAGTAAACTCTGGGAGTTGGTGATGGACAGGCAGGTCTGGTGTGCTGCAATTCATGAGGTTGCAAAAAGTCAGATATGACTGAGCAGCTGAACTGAACTGAATTGAGGTTACCAGGTGTAGCCCAAACTAAACAAGCAAAGGAAAAATCAAAACAAACAAAAAATAACAACAAAAAAACCACAAAACAGAGTGCTTAATTAAATTTTCATTCCAGAAAAGCAAAACACATACACACACATACTCCATACAGTCTTCAAAAGATACTTATACTAAAAAAGGATTTGTTAATCTGAATTCTAAGTTTAACTATATGTATATTTTACCTGTCATATATTTATCTAACATAAATTGGGGGTATGGGATATAATCAAGGAAAAGTTTCTCTGAATCTAAATGTGGAAATGTCTCTGGTCTAATGTGGGAATTCTAATTTACTTATCAAGCACCCTTGGATCATGTTATCTGTTTGAACCTCTTGGTAAACATGAAATCATGAGATGCTCTCCAAATCCTGGCAACTGAAGGGAATAAAATATAGACATATAAGTGATATTAAAAATTCAAGTACTAGGTATATGTTCTTATATTTTCATTTCATTTCATAAACCAACTTTTACTTTACCTGATATAATTTTCCATCAAGGAAAGCATCATATTGTAGACAGTGATATTTTGCTATATGATGCTTTCTTTATATATGAGCTTAGCAATTATTAGCAAGCTTTAAATAGTGAGAGTTGAAGCAATGACAGTCCTCATACTTCTTTATTCATGTGACCATCAGTAAATATCCTATAATAATTGCCATTATTATATTTTTTGAGAAGTCTGATATAAATTGTCTTCCCCCCTTCAGATTCATTCACGGAATAGGAAAGAATATCTTAATGCTTGCCTGAAAAATGTGGAGCTGGGTTCTTCTGACACTTAAAACGTATGACTGCACAATTAGTGAAGAAATTTATGTCAACAAAAGGTAATATTGATTGCCAAATTACTGTAAATTATAGAGGATAATTGATAGAGGATGAATGCAAAGTGTGAAGCACCCATGTTTTGCCATTGAAATGATTTCTGACTTTTCCCTGTTATTATAAATTCATGAAAATTACTTGTTCTGCCAGACATCCACATGGTGGCAAATGAGAACATCACAAGAAGGGATCTTTAAATTAAAAAAAAAAAAAAAAGCAGTCAATATGTTCCAAGATCATCTAAAAGTCTGGGGATTTCTTTCTACTGTGATAAAAAGAATTGCAAATCTTTAGGAATATTTGAATTGGTTGAAAGCTATTGAGAGAAATATAAACTAAATCTATACCATGATACTTAAAGTCACCACATTTTTATTAATTCTTCCCTCAGTCATCTTTTGAAATATTCTATGCTCAAAACTATCTAACTTTGGGGATACAAGTTTCTGTTACAATTCTGTTACAATTTCCTCCATTTTTTCTAAATATTACATGACAAAAAGGGAGTCTTTTACTTTTTAAAAAAGTTGAAATTTAATGTATTTCCTCAAAAGCACCTGCAAAGCTTAAAACTAAACCAACCTTCCATAATAACTTATTGGTTAGTATATATTAAGGAGTCTTCAACGTAATGAACCCAGTTAGTCAATATCTTAGAAATGTTCCATTATGTAAACATCAGTAAATCCTGCTCAGCTTTTGATTAACAATAAATAAATAGATATATAGAAGGAACAGGCTGACCACATCTCATTCTTATGGGTATGGCACTGGAATATAATAAATATTCACTCACACATGTAACCACAATCATCTGTGATATCTAGGATAGGAAAAAATAATAATTGAAGGGTAATTATGTTCTAAGAACAAAAATCATAAGACACAGACCTAGTTTATTATGGATAAGTATAAAAACCACAGTGTCTTCTAAAGGCAGTGGATAAAAATATGTAAACTTTTGTCCTTAATGTTACATACAGTTTTACTTATTCTTAAGTTGTTACTAATCACTTTTGAAGAGAAGGAAAAGTAAGTTGCTTTTCTGGCCACACAATAAGACGAAAAGAAAATTATCGGTCACTGAGTCACTGCATGAAAGGTAAGCAGCCTTGAAGAACAACCCTATTCTCATCTGAAAAGAAACAACCTTGTGTTAACAAGTCATAACAGTTTAAGGGTTTCAAAAAATAGCAAGGAGAGATAAGAAAGCCTTCCTCAGTGATCAATGCAAAGAAATAGAGGAAAACAACAGAATGGGAAAGACTAGAGATCTCTTCAAGAAAATTAGAGATACCAAGGGAACATTTCATGCAAAGATGGGCTCGATAAAGGACAGAAATGTTATTGACCTAACAGAAGCAGAAGATATTAAGAAGAGGTGGCAAGAAAACACAGAAGAACTGTACGAAAAAGATCTTCATGATCCAGATATAAACAATGGTGTGATCACTCACCTAGAGCCAGACATCCTGGAATGTGAAGTCAAGGGAGCCTTAGAAAGCATCACTATGAACAAAGCTAGTGGATGTGATGGAATTCCAGTTTAGCTATTGCAAATCCTGAAAGATGATGCTGTGAAAGTACTGCCCTCAATATGCCAGCAAATTTGGAAAACTCAGCAGTGGCCACAGGACTGGAAAAAGTCTGTTTTCATTCCAATCCCAAAGAAAGGCAATCCCAAAGAATGCTCAAACTACTGCACAATTGCACTCATCTCACACACTAGTAAAGTAATGCTCAAAATTCTCCAAGCCAGGTTTCAACAGTACATGAACCTTGAAATTCTGGATGTTCAAGTTGGTTTCAGAAAAGGCAGGAGAACCAGAGATCAAATTGCCAACATCTGCTGGATCATCGAAAAAGCAAGAGAGTTCCAGAAAAACATGTGTTTCTGCTTTATTGACTATGCCAAGGCCTTTGACTGTGTGGATCACAATAAACTGTGGAAAATTCTTCAAGAGATTGGAATACCAGAGCACCTGACCTGTCTGCCTCTTGAGAAACCTATATGTAGGTCAGGAGGCAACAGTTAGAACTGGACATGGAAACACAGACTGGTTACAAATAGGAAAAGGAGTACATCAAGGCTCTATATTGTCACCCTGCTTACTTAACTTATATGCAGAGTACATCAAGAGAAATTCTAGGCTGGAAGAGGTACAAGCTGGAATCAAGATTGCTGGGAGAAATATCAATAACCTCAGATATGCAGATGACACCACCCTTATGACAGAAAGTGAAGAGGAACTAAAACACCTCTTGATGAAAGTGAAAGAGGAGAGTTAATATTTGGCTTAAAGCGCAACATTGAGAAAACTAAGATCATGGCATCTGGTCCCATCACTTCATGGGAAACAGATGGGGAAACAGTGGAAACAGTGTCAGACTTTATATTCTGAGGCTCCAAAATCACTGCAGATGGTGACTTTAGCCATGAAATTAAAAGACATTTACTGCTTTGAAGGAAAGTTATGACCAACCTAGATAGCATATTAAAAAGCAGAGACATTACTTTGCCAACAAAGGTCCATCTGGTCAAGCTTATAGTTTTTTGAGTGGTCATGTATGGATGTGACAGTTGGACTGTGAAGAAAGCTGAGCACTGAAAAATTGATGCTTTTGAACTGTGGTGTTGGAGAAGACTTTTGAGAGTCCCTTGGACTGCAAGGAGATCCAGCCAGTCCATCCCAAAGGAAATCAGTCCTGGGTGTACATTGGAAGGACTGATGCTGAAGCTGAAACTCCAATACTTTGGCCACCACACGCGAAGAGTACTCATTGGAAAAGACCCTGATGCTGGGAGGGATTGGGGACAGGAGGAGAAGGGGATGACAGGATGAAATGGCTGGATGGCATCACCAACTCCATGGACATGAGTTTGAGTAAACTCCGGGAGTTGATGATGGACAGAGAGGCCTGGCATGCTATGATTCATGGGGTCTCAAAGAGTCAGACACGACTGAGTGACTGAACTGAACTGATGTTACTTCAATACAGCCCTTTATTTAAACTAGTAGAGTCATGCTTTCTTTTCCTACAAAGTTACCTGTAGTTCAAAATGAGTAGAGGAAAAATATAATCAAGCACATTTTATTCTGGAATCATAGGTTTTAATTTATTTTATTGAAACATAGTTGACTTATGATTTGCTTCAATTTCTACTGTATAGCAAAGTGATTCAGATGAATATATACATATGTGAGTTTCCCAATCTGCCTGCAATGTAGGAGACCCAGGTTTGATCCCTGGGTTGGAAAGATCCCCTGGAGAATAAAAAGGCAGCCCACTCCACTATTCTTACCTGGAGAATTCCATGGACAGAGGAGCTTGGTGGGCAACAGTCCATGCGGTCACAAAGAGTTGGGCATGACTGAGCAGCTAACACACACCAACACACACACACACACACACACACACACACACATGAATTCATTTTCATATTCTTTTCAATTATGGTTTATCACAAGATACTGAGTATAGTTCTCTGTGCTATCCTGAAAGAGCTTTATTTTTAATCCATTTGATACAAAATAATTAGCATCTGCTAATGCCAAACTTCCAATCCATCCCTACCACCTCTTGTCAACCACAAATCTGTTTTCTATGACTGTGAGTCTGTATCTGTTTTGTTAGTTCAGTTCAGTTCAGTCACTCAGTTGTGTGTGACTCTTTGTGACCCTATGGACTGCAGCACACCAGGCTTCCTTGTCTATGAAAAACTCTAGGAGCCTGCTCAAATTCATGTGCATTGAGCTGGTGATGCCATCCAACTAATCTCATCCTCTGTCATCCCCATCTCCTCCTGCCTTCAGTCTTTCCCAGCATCATGGTATTTTTCAATGAATCAGTTCTTTGCATCAGGTAGCCAAAGTATTGGAGTTTCACTTCAGCATCAGTCCTTCCAATAGAATATTCAGGACTGATTTCCTTTAAGATGGACTGGTTTGATCTCCTTACAGTCCAAGAGACTCTCAAGAGTCCTTTCCAATGCCATAGTTCAAAAGCATCAGTTCTTTCAGCTTTCTTTATGATCCATTTCTCACATCCATACTTAGCTACTGGGAAATCTGTAGTTTTTACCAGGTGGACTTTTGTCAGCAAAGTAATGTCTCTTCTTTTAATATGCTATTTAGGTTGGTCATAGTTTGTCTTCCAAGGAGCAAGTGTCTGTTAATTCCATGGCTTTAATCACCATCTGCAGTGATATTGGAGCCCAAGAAAATAAAGTCTGTCATGGTTTCTGTTATTTCACAATCTATTTGCCACATAGTGAGGGGACAGGAAGCCATAAACTTCTTTTTTTGAATGTTGAGTTTTATGCCTGTTTTTTTCACTCTCCTCTTTCACTTTCATGAAGAGTTTATTTGCACTTTCTGTCATAAGGGAGGTGTCATCTGCATATGTGTGTTTATTGATATTTCTCCCAGCAAGCTTAATTCCAGTTTGTGCTTCATCCAACCTGGCATTTCATATGATGTACTCTGCATAGAAGTTAAATAAGCAAAATGACAATATACAGCTTTGACATACTCCTTTCCCAATTTGGAACCAGTCTGTTTTTCCATGTCTGGTTCCAACTGTTGCTTCTTGAACTGCAGACAAATTTCTCAGGAGGCAGGAAAAGTGGTTTGGTATTCCAAACTCTTGAAGAATTTTTTTTTTTTTCTATTGAAGAATTTATCACAGTTTGTTGTGATCTACACAGTAAAAGGTTTTGGTGTAGTCAATATAGCAAAAGTAGATGTTTATCTGGAACTCTCTTGCTTTTTCTATGATTTAACAGATGTTGGCAATTTGATCTCTGTTTCCTCTGCCTTTTCTAAATCCAACTTGAGCATCATGAGGCTCTCAGTTCACATACTGTTGAAGCCTGACTTGGAGAATTTTAAGCAGTACTTTGCTAGCATGTGATTTGAGTGCATTTGTGCAGTAGTTTGAACATTCTTAGTCATTGCCTTTCTTTGGGATTGGAAAGAAAACTGACCTTTTCCAATCCTGTGGCCACTGCTGAGTTTTCCAAATTTGCTGGCATATTGAGTGCAGAAATTTAACAGCATCATCTTTTAACTTGAAATAGCTCAGCCAGAATTCCATCACTTCCACTAGCTTTGTAATGATGCTTCCTAAGGCTCACTTGACTTAGTTTTCCAGAATGTCTGGCTCTAGGTGAATGATCACACCATCGTGGTTATCTTGTTCATGAAGATCATTTTTGTATAGCTCTTCTGTGTTTCCTTGCCACCTCTTGTTAATATCTTCTACTTCTGTTAGGTCCATACCATTTCTGTCTTTTATTGTGCCATCTTTGCATAAAATGGTCCCTTGATATCTCTAATTTTCTTGAGATCTCTAGTCTTTCCTATTCTAGTATTTCCCTCTATTTCTTTGCATTGATCATTAAGGAAGGCTTTCTTATCTCTCCTTGCTATTCTTTGGAACTCTGCATTCAGATGTGTACATCTTTCCTTTTCTTCTTTGTGTTTAGCTTCTTTTCTTTTCTCACTATTTGTAAGGCTTCCTCAGACAACCATTTTGCCTTTCTGTTTTGTAGATAAGTTCATTTCAGGCTTACCTGGTGGCTCAGCTGATAAAGAATCTGCCTGCAGTGCAGGAGATGCTGGTTTTCAATCCCAGGTTCTGGAAGATCCCCTGGAGAAGGCAATGGCAACCCACTCCAGGATTTTTACCTGGAGAACTCCATGGACAGAGGAGTCAGAGGGCTACAGTTTGGAGGGCTGTAACTCTCTGTCATCCCTGGAGGGCTACAAAGAATCAGATATAACTGAACATCTAACACACTCATTTGTGTCATATTTCAGATTCCCCGTATTAGTTATATCATATATTATTTGTTTTTCTCTTCTTGACTCACTGCACTTTTAAGATAATCTCTATGTCCATCCATGTAGTTGCAAATGCCATTGTTTCATTAGAATCATATTTTCAATTCTTCCCTCCTTATACTTGTGTTGTTTTTGCCCTCTCTTTTATTTTCACATTTTATAAGCCCTGTGTGGTTTATTTCAACATTTTCTTTTTTTGCTTTAAATAGCCAATTATAATTGAGGGAATGAAAAAAAAAAAGGAGATAATGTCTATTTTTCTTTTATTTCCAGCCTTCTCCGTGTAAAGACACGGAGATACAATAATTTTCTTTATCACAGCCCTTTTCTCTGAAGAAACTGGTTTACAATTTGTGTGATACAAGAATCCTGGATATGTATTCTCTCAGATTTATTGTTTGAAACTGCATTCTTTTGGTCATTGTGTTTGAAATATACATTTTTTTCTGGATTGACACATTTCCCCTGCAATACACATTAAGTATATTGCACTATTATCTTAAATCTTATATACTTTCTAAAGAGAAATCTATTATGATTCTTGTCTTTATTTTTTTGTGTGTAAAATGTCTTTTCTCTTCATTTTTCTCTTGCCTTTAAAATTTTTTTTAAACTTTTATTTTTAGCAGTTTGTAACATGTCAAGTTATAATTTAAGGGAATATTCTTCTTGCCTGTCTTAACAACACAGGCTAGATGAACCTTCAGTTTTTTTTGAATCTGTAGATTGGTAGATTTTATTATTTTTTTGCAGAATTTTCACCATTTTCTGTCCTAATATTAGGTCTACCATTCTCTCTCTTTTGTACACTGTTTGAAATTTTCCTTGCCATTAGGTTATAGGATTTTGGGGATACTCTGGCCAGTTATTGCTATTTCAATATTTTGTTTGTTGCACTTTCACTCTTCTACCATGTATGTTTCCGTTTCTAGCAATTTCTATTGACCTATCTCCTAGCTTACCATTTTGTTCATTCCTCTACTGATGGACTTACTGAAGGAAATTTTGATTACCTCATATTTTATTTTTGCTTCTAGAATTTTCATTTGCTTCTTTATAGTTTCATCATTTCTAATAAAATCCTCCAACTCTTCAGGCATATTTTCTACATCTAGCATTACATTTCTAAGCATATAGTATTTAAAAAATAATTTTAAATGTTCCTTTCCACTTATAGTTATTACAAATAATTGAGTATATTCCTTGTAGTGTTTTACATTTCCTCTTTGCTAGTTCCAAATCTAGATATCTCTGAGTCTGATTTAAGGTAGTCTTTTGTATGTGCTTTTAAAAATTAAGAGTAGCATTGTAGGATGAACAGTAGACACTGAAATCAAGAGATTTATGTCTGGAAAGAACTAGGTTTCTTTCATCATTCAGGTTTGTGTCAATCTAGTTAGTAGTTGAGCTTTTTCTTTTTTTTTTTTTTGCTGACGTTTTTACCTTTAGGCCACCACAGTCTTCAAATTCTTCTTGTAGTGAAATACTGCTGCCTTCTAATTAGGATGGTTTTGAGGGGGATTTCTCTTAGCCTTTCTCAGACCTACATCCTCAGCTTTCAGTGATTCCTGTTTGCCTGAATCATGGGGTAGGGGGAGTCTGCACAATCTTCTCATCCCCCAGTAGCAGTCTTATGTTGCTTCAAGACCTGTGGTAGGAGGAGGAAATTTTTCCTCTATCGTCATCTAGTGTTGATTGAGACATTTCAAGACAAGCCTATTTAATTTTATTCCAAGCCTATTTAATTTTATTCCAACCTATGGATTTCTAAGCTTATTTTTCTCCAATGCTCTAAAATTAAACATAACATATAGTTTGTTATTTTGCTTTTCATTTTTCACTCCCATGCTTGTGTCTCTTTATTTTTGTTGCCAAATCTCCAACGTGAGCATACTCTAGGCAAAAAGTCTAGTAATGGTGGTTTAACTTGCTAACAGCAACAAGGAAATGGAATCATCTTAATAGATAGCACCAAGGAAGATGCTAGCTATTCTTCCTGTCCTCAGGAAGAATTATGTCTCATGGAACTACATTTTGAAAGGCAATTGTTTCAGAAGATATAGTTTACTATCTCCTTTCTTTCCAGAATATGTATTAAAATGTACCAAATCTACAGAAGAATGTCAGGGGTTTGGGTAACAGTTACAGGAGAGACAAGAGAAAGGAGGCAGATACCAGTGGATGGAGATGTGCATCAAATGTAAGAAAGTCCCAGGGTTCTCAGACCTCTCTGCATATGGAGCTGAATTCATGCACATTCTGTGTGAGTGTCATACTGGATGGGGTTGAGTTGGCCCAATGGAGTGGAAGGTGAGGGACAGTTAGGGACAGCGGGGTGACCACTGAGATCCAAGGACCTGGATAATGAAAGCCTCAGAGACTATAAGACCTCTGACGATTAGCAAGTGACTTTGAAGGCTGTTAGAATTCTGCTGACTCTTGGATGTATGTTTCACCAAGATCTCAGGTGGCTGTAGTTCCTTGACCAAAATTTGGCCTATGATCAGCAGGAAATGGAAGCCACAACAGCTGCAAAGCTGCAGCTGAACTGCAGCAGCAACTCTAGAAAAAATGAAGTAGACTTGTTGAGGGCAACCTAATCCTCCATAATCTAATGGTGCTTTTAAGCATATAATCCCCTGGGATACACTCCCTGATTCCCTAACACAAAACACCTGAAGTGAAATCTAGAAATACAGTTTTGTAGTTGTTATTAAGAAAAAAAAAACATTATATAATTGTGCTATAGAAATTAAATGTGACCTTTCATGGAGTATGGTAGGGTGATATTTAACATACTTTAGAGAAAAAATAAAGAGTAATGGCTAGTCTACCATTTTGGATTTCCTTCTCAAGGTGTGATAGCTTTGGTGGTGAGGAACTCCTGGTAGAACGCTCTTAACACTAAAATTAAATTGCTTCTTCTGGTAAAAGCTAATGTAGATTAAAGCCCTGTAGTGATAATCATACTGGGGCAATTCATATTGAAGTAGTGTATTTCAGGTTTTTTATTTTCAAAATTAAGGTTCATAAACCATGTATATGGGGGCTTTCTAGGTGGCTTGGTAAAGAATCCACCTGCAATTCAGGAGACCCAGGTTTGATTGCTGGGTCAGGAAGATCCCCAGACGAAGGAAATGTCAACCCACTCCAGTATTCTTACCTGGAGAATCCCATGGGCAGAGGATCCTTGTGAGCTACAGTCTGTGGGGTAGCAAAGAGTTGGACATGACTGAGGCGACTGAGCACTCACGCAAGCACCATGTATATGAATAGTGATAGAGCAGAAACTATTCTTAAATGGATGTGCTTCTTTTTTCCCCTGTGTTTGAATTACATTGCACATACACACATAGTTTCATAATCAGACTCATCTCTTTTCTATGATCTTTTATACTGAATTCTTGGGTGTAATTTCTCACAACTGTGGGTTTCAGAAGAGCATTAACTTCTTGCAGGGTGTTATTCGGTAATATCAGAGAGCCAAATCATTCTCAGTTAAATTCCAGTAGAGGTAATCCTCTCTCATTTATCTGACTAGTAAATTGGAAAGAAAAAAAAAATCCTATAATGAACAGCATGAAGATTAAGTATAATGAAAATTTCCCAGACACTTGTATAAAATGACAAATGTTGGTTTTCAGATGCTAGGTTCCCATTAACTTTAATATAAATTACTCAAGACAAATGGCAACGATTGGCATGTTTATCATTGCAAATCAAGGAGTTTGGTGTGTCTTTACTCTGGAATAGTGCATATACTTTGGTTGGATAAAAAGATTCTTTTTGCTTGATAAATTTTCCACTTCTAAAAGCTGAATATCAGTTTTCCTTTTAATATTTGACTGTCCAGGATATTTATAAAACATTTTATTCTCAAGGCTGTGTTTAGGGAGTTAAAACACTATTATTTTAATTTCCATTTAACTAAAGGGTTAAATAAAACTTAGGTATAAGTTAACATCTAATTATGCTCAATCATTCTGTCATATACAATTTGAAGCCTCATATTGCCATGTATGTTACAGCAATTGCATTTTCATATGCTGGAAAGTATTCTTATGTTCAAGTATCAATTATCGGAACATGTCATTAGAACTGGTCGTATATTTTGGCTGACATACATTTGAAATCAAATCTTATATTTATAATGAGAGTAATACAGATGGCCTTTTAAGTGTATTTCTTAAATTGCTTATTAGATTATAGTAACCAGATGCTTTTGTAATGTAAAATACAGAACCAAACAAAGTCTTGTTTAAACACAAATTATGCTATAAAATTGTAATAATTTTTATCTGCTGTGCTTTGGACACTTTGATTTAAACATTTATGAAAAAAATTGTAATTAGCACTTTTGAATGATCAAAAGAGAGCCTTTTAAAATGTATTATATAGTAATACTTTTTCAAGTATTTAATGGACTATGAAGCATATGTAAACATCCAAGTGGATGCATTCTTTATGCTGATACAATCACCGTTCATTAGTAAATTCAGTGATTCAAAGTAATCTCTAAGCTGGACTTTTCTAGACCGTCCAATTCCATAAGTCTGGTTGTACCATCTTCTCTGACTCTTGCCTGCATGCTTCTATGCTCCATACCCACAAACCATATATATTGGAATGATCATGTCATTGGCTTAAGACTATTTTACTACTCAGAGAAACTTTGATTTCTTAACATACTTATTCGTTATTTTACTTCAGAGAGTTCATCCTTTATTTCTAAAACTGTGAGATATCCACTTTCCTAGACATTTCTGCACAGATCTGTATATTTAGCCAATTACTGATAAAGTCCCATGGCTGAGCCTTTCCTTGCACATGGCTTCTTTGAGTAGTTGTAAGGTAAGTGTGAAAAGAGGTATAGCTTGGGATTTCAGAAAATGAAGTGGAAATACTCATTAAAATAGTATCCTTGACATCATGGATCATTAATGGATGGTATTGCTTCCTCAACTTTTCAAGAACATGCTATGGCTCAAGCAACTTGGAAGTTTTCAGCATAAGTTCAAAAAAATGCATATTTGGATACATCTTAATGTGGGCTTGTGTACTATACATCTTATCACACTTGAAACTCATGAGAAATAACTGGTAACTATAATCCATAAGGACTCACTACAGACCCAACTATGTCATCAAAATTTATTTTAAAGATGGTGAAATATGAAAAACAAGAAATCTTGAATTCAATAAACTCTGGATATGGTAAAAGATATAGCAACTAAAATAGAATTGTGCTTTCCAAAAATTGTGAGAAGAAAATTTAATTTTGTGTTTAAAGTGGCCGTATTAAAGTTTAAAAAAAATTTAAAAAGCTTATACTTCACAGGCTATATAAATCCCTGTTGCAGAGGGCTAATTTCAAAATAAAATTTCAGAGTTAGGAAAGTTCTAACAAAAATAATAAAAATGGGGAAAAAAGACAGAATATCTATATTTTAAATTCCAATTCATATAATCATGACTGCAGGTTGTAATGCCCAGGTCAAGAGTTACAGGCATGTTCTTAACTTCTTCTTTCTAAAAGATGTCATTTCATTGTATTTGTTACAAATACACCTCTGACTATATAATAGGATCCAGTGAGAACATATGATGTCCCTTATATCTAGCTTTTCTGGAAAGCCTGTACTTATTAAAGAAAGAGATTAAAAAGTCAGACAGGATAAAAAGCATACAGGTGTGCTGGCAGATAGTAGCAATAATCCTTAAAAATGTCAGTACCTACAAAAATAAAACAAAACTGCAGTTTGTAAGGCAGAGCTTGTGACCACCAACCATTTACTTGCCCCTCTCTCTCACGTGTGAAGTGAGTCACATAGCAGCAGCGCCAACAGATCTTCAAACATAAAAGGTGCTCACGACGACTGTGAGAAGAGTTGGTGATGTGGTCCCTTCTCGGGGTGGAAACCGGAGCGTTTTAGCTCTTTGAAGGGATTTGAAGGGATTTTGGCATGTGTTCATACTAAAGGTGCAGAGAGTTATCTTCATTTCTTCTCTCATTCATTGTTCTCCGACCAAACAAGCATAGCTGAAACGCAAAGGAGTCTGAGTCCTTCCATGAAGATGAACGTGTGCTCATCCAGAAAGGGCAACTCGGGTGCAGATTTTGAAACAGTCGTTTTTAGACGCTGACACTGCAGCCCTGGAAGCACGTGCCCGAGAGGAAGCACACCTGGTGTTGAATTGTTTCATAAGTGACAGCTCAGAAGGGTGAGGGATATGACACCATTAAAGTATACTGAAAACATCTTTTTTTTTTTATAGTCTACAAGATTTTCAGATAAAAGACTAAGTGAAAGCTCTGTTGAGGCAGAGCTTGGGAACAACGTTAGCTGAGAGAACCATTTAGATGTTGTGATTTGGAATAGTACAGCCGAGTTCAATCTGAGCAAAAGAAATGGGCTCTCTGCAGGGTGAACTAGCCACAAGCTGGGCTGAATTCTTCTAGCAGAGGCAATGGCTTGGCTGAGGCACTGGCTTAATCTACAAAGTGGGTGTGTTGATCAGAGATGGAACACTTTAGCCAGCTCGTTCCTCAACAGATTAATTCAGCCTGGAAGAAGCATCTCTTCAATTTGGAATGGGAGGGAAGGATGAATGTTTTCTATGCTCTCACGCAGATGTCAAGTCTCTCTTTTTTTCCCCCCTCAATCCTGCTTCTTATGGCCTTCATTGGGAATAAATGAAACTTTAACATTACACTTATGATATATTATGACTGTGGATTTTTGTAGCATTTGCGATATGGTCAGTTTATTCTGGAGGTTTGCAAACAAATAAATGAATAGATGAATGAATGAGTGAGTGAAGGAAAGGTTCCTAAACACTCTGATGCTGCTGGTCAGCTGCCTTACACCTCAAAGACTAACTGGGAAGATGTGAGGTATGCAGCTTCCCAGCACACTGTTGTTCTGCCCCAGTGGCATCCAGAGAAGGACATTCTCCTGTGACAAGTGCTAAATCAATAAGTTGCAACTCATATTTACAATCCTCGTTGTCCCATTTTATGCATCCCATTGTCAATTGTGTCTGAATTAGACAAAACTATAGTTTTTCCTCTGTGCTTCCACAAGAACAAAACACATGCCACTTCATATTCCATTAACCCTTTCCTCAATGAGCTACAACAACTATGTGTTTCTTCATTTTTCTTCTCACTAGAAGGCATTCAGAGGTCAGATATTATTTACCTGTGTATTCCTACCAACTAGCATTCTGCCTGTGGCATAGAAGGCACCCAATAATGATGACTGAATGAAAGTGGAGAGACAAATCAAAGCACAATGGATAATAGTTTTTTGTCTGAGGATCGGTGAATTTCAGACTCTTTTATTTTATCCTTTTGCTCCTGGAGAGGAGCAATGGGCAGCCTAATTACTTAATCAGTATAGATTTATTACTGTAAAAACTCCACGGAGACTTGTGACAGGCTGAGCCCCAGGTGCAGGGTGATGACTTGCAGATTTCCTCATGTTCCTGTATTAGCTCACCATCCTTCTTATCCAAAAAGGGAGGCTAATAAATTATCATAGCAGTGACAGCCACGTCTGCTCACTGCTAACCATGTCATGAGTTGTTACATCATTGGCGCATTAGAAGAGAACCCCACAGTTTTCAAATCCTATAAAATATGAATCAACGCACACTGTCTCTCCTTTATGTGCTATTTTCCACAAGCAGAGCTGTTTTTAATGCAGAAGGGAATGTGATGAGCAACTCCAAAACAAAATCTAGTATCAAAATAATTCCCTCATTGACCCTGTTTAAAACTGCCACCTGACTATTCAACTTGATTAGGGAGACGAACTTTAAGTGCCAGTGATGTAGGAGAGAACTAATTATTTGAGACATTATCAGTGCCCACTATCTAAGCTTGTATTAGAAACAAAGATATGTGGGGTGAAGGGAAAGATAGAGATGACAAAACTACAGTATGGAGAAGCTTGGTCTTTCTTTTTTTTTTTCAGTTATATGATACTGAGGGAGAGATAAGGCTAAAACCCAAATGTATTGGTACCTAATACAAAAACTTCACCAATTCACACTAAACATGGGGTGGGCTGAGAGAATATGCCTGGGATAATAATCAGAATGTCCTAGCTCCTTGTTCTCTGTAGCTCATGACCTCTATGATTTTTCTAAGCCATTGTTTCCTCATCAATATCAGGAAGATGTTATCAGCTTCAAAATGTTTTCTAATTATTAAATGAGATCAATTATATGAAAGCAGTTTGTAAACAGGCAAGCCCCATAGAATGCATAGAGTATTACCACTTCTAAAGCAAGAACATATGAACCCAGTTGTTTCTGTGTCCAGTGAATGCTTTTAGCATTTTCTCTTTAGCAACATAGCATTATATTCAGTTATTTTAGGAATTTTTTCACAATTATGACTTGGCCAAGTTATTTAATAGTACCAAATGAATTCTATGTCCTTTTTCTATAAAGAAATTAACCATAATATTTTCTACATCTTAAGTTTTTATAAAAATTAAACAACATGTGTGGTCAAATAAATTACCTGGTGTGGTGCCAAGTACAAAGTAAGGACCAACCATTCTTTCTTTTTCTATTCTCTCTCTTTTAGTTTTGCAGTTATGGTTGTTGATTTTGACAGTGGTGACATCCTCAGGTTCTTCCTGACTTCCCAGAATGGGTGTGTACTTCTCAGAATAGGACACATTCTTCCTGTTTCATGGGTCCTGATGTTCTAGGAGGCTCAATTCTCAGTGGCTCAGTTGGGAAGGAATCTGCTTGCAATACAGGAAAACTGGGTTTGACCCCTAGGTTGGGAAGATAAATGGCAACCCATTCCAGTTCTCTAGCCTGGAGAATTCCATGGACAGAGGAGCCAGGAAGACTATAGTTCATAGGATCTCAAAGAGCTGGACACTACTATGCAACTAACTTTCACTTTCATAGTCTAGGTAACTGCTAAAAATAATCTCAGATTTCATCTAATCTATGACTTGACCCAAGTATTGCCCTGCCTATATATGTGACTTTACTCTGGGAACTAGATTGAAATCTATATCCTATAAGCTATATCCTATGATCTATATATATAGATCATATATATATATATATAAATCTATATATATATATAAACCTATATATACATTATATATATATATATAAACCTATATATACATTTTATATATATATATAAATCTACATCCTATGGTCCTTTCAGGTCACCATAGGCAATATAAAATGCAGACTTATATAAAAGTCCGGTAAGTGGCACTAGCTCTTGAAAGTAAAAGTAAGTCTCACTGACTCGACAAAGTAAACATTTGTGGTTTTTCTTTTTGTTAGTGCTGTTATTATATACAAGTGTGTCGACATTTTTGGTTGGGCAGCTTTGCACAAAGTTGTTAGTTAGAGATCTGGGCCCTTGTCATTGTGTATCAGCAACAGATGGAGAATCACCTGGGAGTTTTTAAGTTCAGGCTTTGAGGTGTTGGACATCAGGGGCCATCACTGGTCACATGACTCACTCAGAGCAAGGGAACGCATGTGCCTTCCTGTGAGCCTACTAGGAGAACCAGAGTGTCTTTTAGAGTAACTAAGTAGCCACATGACTGAGTCCAAACTTACACTGTCACAGCATGACAGGCCAAGAAATTCAGATAGGCTAGTGACATTTTTTGGACATCAAGGAATAGTGACATTTTTGGGGAAGTCAGCAGACCGAGGTGATGGTGGTCTAGTGTCCCAAAGAAACATTTTGCACAAGTTAGAATTCAGGTTTCTATTATGCTAAAAGTGGAAGGGGTGTGATTTGTCATTACAAATTTCTCGGTGTCAGAATCCCTTGTTCTTGCAGCTGTCCAGGTGACAGTAGGAGCAAACCTTCAACAAGACAAATGTCATTCTCTGCCACTTTTTGTCTCTACATGAAGGAAAAAGTACAGCCTGAAATGTCAAAACCCTGAGAATGGGCTATCATGTATATTGCAAGTTGTAGGAGACATTCTTTAACATGTAGAAAAATCAATATGATGCAAAGGTTAAAGTAAAACAAATGAATATGAAGTCAGATTTTTTCTTCATTATTATGTCATCACTTAACTGAAAAAGCTCTGGGAAATGAGATTGCCTTAGTAGTAAGAAAAAAAGGGAAACTGATTAATAAACAAATAGTGTTGTGTTTGTGTACTAGTGGAGGTGGACAGGACTCCCCTTTCTGAGAAGAGAGATACTTATAAAAAGAACACCAGAAAAAAAAAAAAAACAAGTAAATACACCTCTACCAGCTATGAAGAAGGAGGGATTGTACTGCAACAAGCGACCAATAGAGTCTGATAATAATAATAATAAAATGTTAAATTTTTTAGTATTTCAAATAAACTATGCTATTTCATTGCTGCTACATTTTATACACAATATGTTATTTTCTTGTAATGTCCTTCTCTACTTGGTTGATGGGCAAATTTCTAACCATCCTTCAAAATATAGCTCAGCCATCAAAACTTCTATTAAGATCCACTGATACTGTTCTTTCCCCAAATACATAGAATGTCTACTAAACTCACCTTCACTCCACATTCTGCTGTATTTTATTTCTTTGTTTGATTGTCTATTTCTTGTAAGCTCTGAACAAACAAATTGAATAAAAGTTTTTACTTTGAAACTTTAGAACTAGTACAAGCCCTGGCATGTAATAGGTACACAATAAATATCTATTTCTGTTCTGAATTTTGAGCTGAATAGCCAGATTACTGACCAACTTTCCACTTCAATCCACTAGTTCAAAACCCCAAAGAACAATTTATAAAAGGATTATAAGTAATATCTTTTCTAAAAGAAAATAATATCTGCCACAAGAATTAAGATGATTAAATGATATGTGTCTCTTGTGTTTAGACTGAGAGAAAGAGTATTGTAGCAGAAGATTAGGAATGGCTGAGCTAAGATGAATTTAGAAAATATCATTTTTAGTTGAATTGTGAATTTAGATACCATGCCTACAAAAGCAGAAAGAACTAAAAGATTCATTGTGACACATTCCATAAACCTACTTACTATGATACATTACAATTTGTGACAAGCTCCTCTTTTTATCTAGTGATTTTGAACTTTCTGTCCTCAGACCATTAGTTGTTTATGTTTATTTTTTATCTTAAATCCTTTTGATAATACCTAAAAGCCTCAACGTCTTCAAACTTCATTTGTAACTTCCTAAAAAAGCATAGCCCAGGAGAAAATGGGTGAATTAGAAATATGACATATAATTCTAGTTTATCCACTGTTTGATACTCTACAGGTATGAGAAACTGGTCTTTTAAAATAGTTATTCAGTCTTCCTTCGTTGAAAACATAGATATTTTATTTTCTTAGAAAAACAAACTTGTTTACAGTTTTGTTGAACTAAGTGTTACCCATACTGTGAAAATTATTTCTGAATACTATCTTAGGCATTTTGGTATGATTTGAGGATAAAGAATAATGACTTATGTTTTCTTGTTGGTGACATAAAACAAAGAAAAGCAACAGGTAGCAGCAATTAAAATGAAATTTGTGAGTGATAAGTGTACTTTCTTTCACTGCTTTCCAAAGGCAAACTGCAGAACAGCTATGGCATTATCTGTTGCTTTGTCTCCCTTCAAATTTTTGAATTGGATCTGCAGCGTCCCCCAAAAGCAAAACTGTTGGTATCAGTCTCTGAGTCAAATCCTACTATGAAGTAAATCTGCCAAACAAGAACACTGAACTAAGAACACAATGTCTTCATGTGATCATTTTGAGAATGCTGACTATTTTAATGAGACATTTTTGCCACATAGTCTTATTTTGTGATATTATTTTTGTGATGTTCCATTGTAGTCTTCTAGGATAAACAAGTAATATGAACACATATCACCAATGTTCATCCATCTGTGAACTTCACCACAACCCTCGTTTCAGACCCTCCACGGGTCCTCTTATTTCTGCTTGCTGAAATATGTAATTACTGTAATTTTACTAATGTTGATTATTTTCTTAAAATAAAATGGCAGAAATGAGTTGTACAGATAGCACACATAATTTTAGGAAGATTCATGCATATTGAGCATTACCATCCAGTCACCTGTTCATCTACGTTTCATACTTTTTTTTAATGAGTTTTCCATTTAAATATACCTCTGTAGTATTGGATATTGTGTTTCTTAGGACTTAGCTATATTACCAAGAAGCTGAAACAGCTATATTAGTAAGACAATTATTTCATGGAAAAATCATTACTTTGAATTTATGAATACAATTAGTTCAAGAACTATGCTGTGATAACTAGCCTACATCTGTTTACATGTTTATCATATATTTGCTTCAGTTGTGTTCAATCCTTTGCAACTTTATGGACAGTAGCCTGCCAGGCTCCTCTGTCCAAGGTATTCTCCAGGCAAAAACACGAGGGTGGGTTGCCATGCCCTCCTCCAGGGGGGTTTCCCCAACCCAGGGATTGGACCCGTGTCTCTTACACCTCTTGTATTGGCAGGTGGGTTCTTTACCACTATTGCCACCTGAGAAGCCCCATCATATCCACAAAGATCCCTCAAACCCAATGCTATTCATGTTACTGACTCCATCCAATTGGTAACTGCTTAGCACTTATCAGTCACATATTTAGCTAATATGCTTTGTTTGCAGTCTGTTTAAACAGACAGTTGGCCATCACATTCACATGCTCACAACATACCTTTATCTGACAACACACAAATGGTAGAACTCAGTGGAAAGTTATAGGAAGTCCCTGATAAAGAACAGAAAGCAAGGGTCAGCAAAAGTTTGCAACCTTCAGAAGCCACCTTAGCAGTGGATGCCTTGCCAGTAAGCTGCCCATTCTGCATACTTTAGACAATTTTGGCTATTCTAGTAGTCTGGTGGTCTAGTATCAACAATGGAAGGAATGATTTAATGAAAGGTCACCTTTTTTCAGTTCAGTTCAGTTCAGTCACTCAGTCGTGTCCAACACTTTGTGACCCCATGGACCACAGCATGCCAAGCCTCCCTGTCCATCGCCAATTCCTGGAGTTTACTCAAGCTCAGGCCCATTGAGTCAGTGATACCATCCAACCCTCTCATCCTGTGTTGTCCTCTTCTTCTCCCAACTTCAATCTTTCCCAGCATCAGGGTCTTTTTAAATGAGTCAGCTCTTTGCATCAGGTGGCCAAAGTATTGGAGTTTCAGCTTCAGCATCAGTTCTTTCATTGAACACCCAGGACTGAGATCTCCTTTAGGATGGACTGGTTGGATCTCTTTGCAGACCAAGGGACTCTCAAGAGTCTTCTCCAACACCACAGTTCAAAAGCATCAATTATTCTGTGCTCAGCTTTCTTTATAGCCCAACTCTCACATCCATACATGACCTCTGGAAAAACCATAGCCTTGATTAGACAGACCTTTGTTAGCAAAGTAATGTCTCTGCTTTTTAATATGCTAGATAGGTTGGTCATAACTTTCCTTCCAAGGAGTAAGCATCTTTTAATGTCATGGCTGCAGTCACCTTCTGCAGTGATTTTGGAGCCCAAAAAAATAAAGTTAGCCACTGTTTCCACTGTTTCTCCACCTATTTGCCATGAAGTGATGGGACCGGATGCCATGATCTGTGTTTTCTGAATGTTGAGCTTTAAGCCAACTTTTTCACTCTCTTCTTTCACCTTCATCAAGAGGCTCTTTAGTTCTTCATTTTATGCCATATGAGTGGTGTCATTTGCATATCTGAGTTTATTGGTATTTCTCCTGGCAATCTTGATTCCAGCTTGTGCTTCATCCAGTCTGGCATTTCACATGATGTACTCTGTATATAAGTTAAATAAGCAGGGTGACAATATACAGCCTTGATGTACTCCTTTTCCTATTTGGAACCTGTCTGTTGTTACATGTCCAGTTCTAACTGTTGCTTCCTGACCTGCATACAGGTTTCTCAAGAGGCAGGTGGTCAGGTGGTCTGGTATTCCCATCTCATTCAGAATTTTCCAGTTTGTGGTGATCCACATAGTCAGTCTTTGGCATAGTCAATAAAGCAGAAACAGATGTTCTTCTGGAACTCTCTTGCTCGTTCCATGATCCAACAGATATTGGCTATTTGATCTCTGGCTCCTCTGGTCCTTTATTACCTTTGTGGGATAATAAACAATGGGAATTCCTTGCCTCACATACCCAAAATATAAATCTAGGTAACACATGTCTGCATACATGCTAAGGCCATAACATGGGATAAACTAAGATACTTCTTATCCTCTTTGGAATTTCAGATATTGTTGGCAGTGACTGAAGAACACATTTCATTTCTCAAAATACAGAAAACTGGCATTAAATAGAATATTTACCTGCCTTCCTAGTTTCAGGCTTCCAGCCTCACAGAGTACCATATAGACTTATTTAAAGAAGTTTAAATTCAATTAAATGAAATATGGCTCATTTCACTCATCAGTCAAACACTGGGGGTGAATTATAATAAATAGTCTAACTCTATTTTTGATGTTTGAGTGCTGACCGCTTCAAAGCTACACTTTTTCCTCTTTGATACATCTGGGCAAACTGGTAAGCGTCCACACTACTCACATTGGTGCTAGCAGGAAATTAACCCCATGATTTTCTTCCATGAGTAAAACAATGCCTGAAATAGTACGGAGCGCAGTAAACGAGTTCATCAAAGCTCTGCCAAATGCAGCACTCCCATCAAATTAATTTTGAAATTGAAATAAATTTATATAATAAACAATTAAGAAAAGTGGAATCAGATACCAAATGTACTTGCAAATTACAACATTCATCCTAGCTGTCAGAGAATGCTATCCTAGGCTTGTCAGTTTTCTGTACTTACATTTTCAGGCTAGTCATTCATTTCCTTAAATAGATTACTTCTCCATATTACTAGCTTAAATCTTCCAAAAATTTTTGTTTTGATTACAAATAATTTGCCTTTCCTTCATTGTGGTCCCTGGTTTTTATTAGCTTACATGTTTTTTTTTAATATTTCTTTGATAAATTTGATGGCACAAATGGAAGGGCTAATGTTGAATGACATTTTCAAACATTTCTTCCGCAAGTATTATTTCTTGATTCCTAAATTATATATATTTTTAACTTATAAAGCCAAAGTGGATTCATTAAAAGTGCAGTGTATACTATATGCTATATGTCAATTCAAAATAGGTTTATTTTCTGACCAATACTACACTATATACTCTTGTTATTGTTTTAAGTTTTCTTTAATTCAGAGAAAACGTTTTAAAAAAATTTTGACTTTAATAAATGGATTCAGATTCAAATATTTTAATTATGACTAGGGATTCAATTTGGACAGAGCACTTTGTGATGGTCTTCCTTGGTGGCTCAGATAGTAAAGAATCTGCTTGCAATGCAAGAGACCTGTGTTCAAATTCTCAGCGAGTAAAGAATTCTCCTGAAATACAGGAGATGCAGGTTCGATCCCTGGGTAGGAAAGATCTCCTGGAGAAGGTAGGTGGCAACCTACTCCAGTATTCTTACCTGAAAAATTCCACAGGTGGAGGAGCCTAGCAAGCTCCAGTCCAAAAGGTCACAGAGTCAGACATGACTGAGTAACTAGGCACCACTACATTGTAATGGAAGAAAATCACAGATCAAGTCAGTCCAGTCACTCAGTTGTGTTCTACTCTTTGTGACTCTATGGACCTGCAGCATGCCAGGCCTCCCTGTCTGTCACCAATTCCTGGAACTTGCTTAAACTTACATCCATTGAGTTACTGATGCCATCCAAACCATCTCATCCACTGTCATCGCCCTCTCCTCCTGCCTTCAATCTTTCCAGCATCAGGGTCCTTACAAATGAGTCAGTTCTTTACATCAGGTAGCCAAAGTATTGGAGTTTCAGCTTCAGCATTAGTCTTTCCAGTGAATATTCAGGATTGATTTCCTTTTGGATTCACTGGCTTGATCTCCTTGCTATCCAAGGGACTCTCAAGGGTCTTCTTCAACTCCACAGTTCAAAGCATGAATTCTTCAGTGCTCAGCTTTTTTTATAGTCCAACTCTCACATCCATACATGACTACTGGAAAAACCATGGCTTTGACTAGATGGACCTTTGTCGGCAAAGTAATGTCTCTGCTTTTTAATGTACTATGTATGTTGGTCATAGCTTTTCTTCCAAGTAGTAAGCATCTTTTAATTCCATGGCTGCAGTCACCATCTGCAGTGATTTTGGAGCCCAAAAAATTAAAACCTGTCATTGTTTCCATTGTTTCCACATCTACTTGCCATGAAGTGATGGGACCAGATGCCAAGATCCTTGTTTTTTGAATGTTGAATTTTAAGCCAGCTTTTTCATTCTCCTTTTTCACTTTCATTACAAGACTCTTCAGTTCCTCTTCGCTTTCTGCCCTAAGAGTGGTGTTATCTGCATATCTGAGATTATTGATATTTCCCCCAGCAATCTTGATACCAGCTTGAGTTTTATCCAGCCTGGCATTTCACATGATGTACTCTGCATGGAAGTTAAATAAGCAGGGTGGTAATATACAGCCTTTACGAACTTCTTTCTCAATTTTGAACCAGACCATTGCTCCATGTCTGGTTCTAACCATTGCTTCTTGACCTGAATACAGATTTTCCAGGAGGCAAGCCAGGTAGTCTGGTATTCCCATCTCTTTAAGAATTTTCCACAGTTTTCTGTGATCCACATAGTCAAAGAATTTAGCATAGTCAATGAAGCAGAAGTATTTTTTTTTTTTCTGGAATTCTCTTGGTTTCCTATGATCCAACGGATGTTGGCAGTTTGATCTCTGGTTCCTCTGCCTTTCTGAATCCAGGTTGAACATCTGGAAGTTCATGGTTCATGTACTGTTGAAGTCTGGCTTGAAGAGTTTTGAGCATTACTTTGCTACTGTGTGAGATATGTACAATTGTGTTGTAGTTTCAATATTCTTTGGCATTGCCTTTCTTGGGATTGGAATGAAAACTGACATTTTCCAGTCCTGTGGCCTCTGCTGAGTTTTTGAAATTCGCAGGCATATTGAGTGAAGCATTTTTATAGCATCATCTTTTAGTCAATTGATAAATCAGAAATCACAAATAGTCAACTGACAAATAGGTATCTGAGAATGAATATCAACAATGAGTGGCTGGTAGTTATCTAAGGCTTCAAGTCTATTTATTTGCTTTACTCTTTGATGTGTTGATTGTTCCTGTTTTGATTTTATTTTTGAAGAAGCATTAACACTTAAACTTGAGTTCTCATTTTAAAAATTGTACTGATATTCCAATTCTATTTAACAGCAAATTTAAGATACTTCAGAAATGATTACCATTTTGCCTTTTCTCTATATCTCTTTTGTACCTTTCTAACATTCCTCTTTAGATTCCATTAGTTTATATCCATTTTGCTTTGTTAATAGAACACACTGCTATCTTAAATAAACCAATGGTTTCCAAAGGACATGTATTTCACAGTACCAATCCCTGGTGAAATCCTACTTGTTAAAAATCAACCATTTTCATTCTAGTTTCTAATAGCATAATTATCATTTCTTTCTATGTATAAAAAAGCATTGCCACCACAACTACCAATGCCTTTCATAATATTCTACATATGCAACAGACACAATAAGTTTACTATAATAACCACAATCATGCAAGGCAAGATAAATAGAATTATATGGTTCTTACAGTTGCCTTTAAGCTTCTTAATCTCTAAAAGCATTTACACCCAACCAGGAGAAAAATTGATTGTGATGAGGTTGGATATGGACAAAGGTTATAGATATAAAGCCATGGTTCTTAAAATACTGTTCTTGTACCAGTAGTATAAGCATAATTTGGAAGCTTGAAAAAATGCAAATTTGGAACCTCATCTTAGACTTTACTGGCAGAATCTCTTGGTTCTCAATATGCCTTTTTCTGCTTTAGTTGGTCCTCTAGTTAATTTGCTTATGCACATAATTTGGAGACCCCCTGGTATAGAGAAAGACAGATCTGAATTAAAATAATAACTTTTTCACTTCTACCTATGAGACTGCTATGGTTTGAATGCTTATGTTGCCCCCAAATTCAAATATGGGAATGCAAGTCTCTCAGGTGGCATTTTTACCGGGTTGGAACCTTTGGGAGGACTTAGAGCACCAAGATTTTAGATGAATGAGATTAACCTCTTATAAAAGGAACATGAAAATCTCCATTGTGCCTTCAATCCTATAAGTTCACAGTGAGAAGATAACTGTAAATGAGAAAGCAGACACCCGCTGGACATCAAATTTTACTAGCACCTTGATATTACATTTAACCAGCCTACAGAACTATGAAAAATAAACTTCTGTTATTTATAAGCCATCCAGTCTATTTTATTTTGTAATAGCAGCCCAGAAAGACTAAGAAATCATGAAGCTCTGAGGATATGGGAGTTGTATGACTTCTATAAATTGAGAGAATCTTTGTCTATCTATATAATGAAGTACATTTCACAGATGAGAGAGAGAGATTTAACTAGAAAACATAATTACCATAGTATCTGTCACATAATATATTCTTAACAAACACCAATTTTTCCTATGTCATTTAATACACATCCTACTCAATAAATCTGTTACAGTTCACAAAATAATTACAGTTTGAAAAGAAATTCCATCTTGACTAAAAATGATGATATAAGAAATCCTCTTCCTTTACCAATTAGGTTTTGTAGCTCTTAGTCTGAGAACCATCCAGCATATATAAAATGGGAAGCATATCTAAGCAATGACATCATAATCTCCTTAGCCCTGGGTAAGCAAGGCCCTATCAGGGCTCAGGGTAGGTCTTCCAGTGCTTTAGAGGGTTTGTGCAAAATTTTCTCAGCACTCTCTTGTGGCTTAGACCCGCCTGAACTGGCAGTGTCAGCAGAGTGAGGTGTCCTGAGAACCAGATCTTAGCCTACATTGGTTCCAGAGAACAGCAGTGCCTTACATGAAATTTTCAAAATCTTTGGTGAACAAAACCAGCCTGGATTCTCCAAGGCCTTTGAGGTAGCCCTGTGTATCACAATGAGCTTTCTACTAAACCACTAAGAGATTGAATTGACCATTATTCCAAATTTCATTAAAATGCGAGGACAGGACGCTACAGTGGTGATGCAGTTTACAAGAGGTGTTTGTGATGGTTTTCAACTGTGTCATTGCAAATAAGCCTTTATTCTTTCTTTTCACCTTTATTATTATTCTTACAAAGTCATATATTAAAATGTTTGAAAAATTAGTGAACAATTTAGTAATATGTATCTCTTAAGTGGAAACTATGATCTCACTTCTTTCCCCACTTATCATAGTGTTTACTTTGATTGTGTTGTATAAAACTGAAGCCTCATAAATATTGAGAAAAAGATGCATATGAGACAAAAATTAAATCATATATACTTCTGTTTTTGAAACTTTATGTAAGTCAACATTTTTCAAGCATATTCACATCTCAGAAAATAGAAATCTATATATTTTTGTTGTATGATTTACCAAATTCTGTTTAAAAAATTATTTAGTTACTTTTCCACTGGGTGTGACAGTCTTTATTTTCTTGGGCTCCAAAGGCACTGCAGAAGGTGACTGCAGCCATGAAATTAAAAGATGCTTGCTCCTTAGCAGAAAAAAAAACTATGACTAACCTACACAGCACATTAAAAAGCAGAGACATTAGTGAAAGCTATGGTTTTTCCAGTAATTACATATGGATGTAACAGTTAGGCCATAAAGAAAGCTGAGTGCTGAAGAATTGATGCTTTTGAGTTGTGGTGTTAAAGAAGACTCTTGAGAGTCCTTGCAAGGAGCTACAACCATTCAATCCTAAAGAAAATCAGTCCTAAATATTCATTGGAAGGACTAATGTTGAAGCCAAAGCTGAAGCTCCAATACTTTGGCCACCTGATGTGAAGAACTGACTCATTGGAAAAGACCCTGATGCTGGGAAAGATTGAAGGCAGGAGGAGAATGGGACAATAGAGGATGAAATGGTTGGATGGCATCACCGACTAGATGAACGTGAGTTTGAGTAAGCCTTGGGAGTTGGTGATGGACAGGGAAGCCTGGTGTGCTGCAGTCCATAGGGTCGCAAAGAGTCAGAAATGACTGTGTGACTGAACTGAACTGAGTTGAACTACTGGGTGTTTTCATTGCTCTAAAGTAACATGTTGATAGACAATAAGGTGTTTTTGCATTTGTGTTTTGGTTCCTTTGGCAATAATGTTCTCAGTGCTGTGAGTCAGCAAAGACTCAGTCATGTACCTGCTAATGGAATTGTAAGTTGATGTAAATATCAATTTTGAAAGACATTTAGATATGTGTCAAAAATCTTGAGAAGTAAACATCCCACCTTGGATTCAGCAATTATTTTTCAACCAACATATTCTGTAGAAAAAGAAGAGTAAAAAGGCATGCCAAATACCTTTCAAAGAGTTATCTGTATCACTAAACTATAAGCTGGGGGCTTCCCTGGTGGTTCACCTTGTAAAGAATCTGCTTGCAAAAAAAAAAAAGAACCTGCTTGCAATGCAGGAGACCCTGGTTTGATTCCTGGATCAGGAAGATCCCCTGGAGAAGGGATAGGCTACCCACTCCAGTATTCATGGGTTTCCCTGGTGGCTCAGAAGGTAAAGAATCCGACTGCAATGTGGGAGATCCAGGTTCAATCCCTGAGTTGGGAAAATCCCCTGGAGGAAGTGATGGCCACCCAGTCCAGTATTCTTGTCTGGAGAACCCCCATGGACAGAGGACTTTGTCAGGCTATAATCCATCGGGTCACAAACAGTCAGACTTGACTGAGTGACTAAACACTAACTGTAAGCTAGAGTATATTTCTTTATGTTTCATGTGGGCAGAGGAAATAATAAGAAAGGATGAAAATAGATATATGTCTGAATATACAATGTAGGACAAAATATAATATAAAACATTAAAAATTACCAATTTTTGTAGTAGTGTCCAATTTTTCCTTAGTGTAGAAACCCAAACCAGATTTTTAAATCCATATAATTATTACATAATTATTAAAAAAAAACATGATATTCTTTATTCTACTCATATCTGATTGAAAAATTATATCTGATATGGCAAATAATGAAGATAATAACATTTACATTAATATAACATGTATGAAACAATTTGTTATAGAAAACCTCTGGCTAAACTCTTTTTAAAATATCTAAAATAATTCCAACCAAACAATTTCACATTTCACTGTTAGAGTATGGCTCATTTATTAACATCAGAAAATTTCCACCAAATTTAAAAATACTTATCCATAGCTATTATTGATTAGACTAATAGGTTAACAAAATCCCTGAATATTAATTCATTCAACTCAGATAAATTTGAAGAGATTTTGATAATTTTACATAATTGGCACTCCAATTAGTTTTTTAATATGGGCAAAGTATAGGTGCTTATGAAATGCAGTCTGAATTTGTGTTTATAAAAAATTGTGTGAGAACTTAAAATTTTTTAAATCTATTAATTTAGAAGATGTAAATTAAATAATATCAGTTAATTTCTAATTCTGTTTTACACTATGATCATAAAATGACATGTTCAAAAGGTAATCATAATTTCTGAAAACATTTAGGGAATGAAATGTCATTACCAAACTTTAACATGAAATGGAATTTTCAGGATGAGGTCTTCTGGACTTCTCATACTCAACCTTGTGGGAGTGCTTGCTGAACATTCAATCACACCCCCAATCATTATAGCTGTGTTATCAGACCAAAGTGTTCTTTGTTATTGATTCAGAAATTTTAAATGTAGATTACAGAAATTTGGAACATAGAAATTATATAATCTAAACACCAAACTAATTAGCAAGATAATAAATTTAAAATGAGGGAAAAGATAAAGATTTTTAAAAGAACGAAATGTGCCTCAGAAAAATGTGAATATTCCTTACATAGAAAACATAACTTATTAATAAAACAAGCATAAAGGTACATATTAAATGTTGGCAAGCCACAATAAAGGGAATGCACCATATTAACATAAGGCAGACACTCAGTTTTGGAAGTGTGCTGTGTGTGTGCTCAGTCATGTCCTGCTCTTCGCAGCTGCACAGATTGTAGCCCACAAGGCTCCTCTGGTCATGCTATTTTCCAGGCGGGAATACAGCTGTGGGTTGCCAGTTCAGGTAACTGTGAGCTGAAGCAGGAAGTGACATGTTAGTTTACATTCACCTGATTGGCAAACATTTAAGAAACACTCCAAATTTATAAAAATGTAGAAACATAGAAACTCTCACATCACTAGTGGGAGTGGGAGACACTGCACACACATTTTGGGAAACCAGTCTGGCATTCTTTTGTCATAAGAATAAACATTACTTTTTAAAAATACTCAATTAGCTATTTAATTCATATAGTCACATAAAAGCACAATTATAAAATAATCAGTGAACAAGATATTAACCCTCAAATGTCCATAGTGGCAAAACCCAGAAACAACATTAATGTTCAGGAACAGGGACCTAGCTGAGTGATTTGGGCATGTTTATGCTTTGTGACATTTTTCAGGCATGAAAAATGTTGAGTTTAATACACATCTATTGAGCAGAATAGTTAATGAGGATACATATTTTAGGAAATAAAAGCAAAGTACAGAATAAATATTTATGTATAATCCTATTTTTTAAAGAAAGACACAACTGAAAAGGTCTATAAAGCATAAGTGATTTTACTTTGTGTTGGAATTAGAATGAAGTATGACAAATGAATGTACATGGATAAGAACAATAATAAGATCTTCTGTTTTTATGTATATGGGAAATATCTCAAAAAACAATGGTTCAAAATAGTGGAGATTCTACTTCAGTTATGAAATGATTATGAATTGAATCAAATAATTTTATTTGTTCTTGTTACAAAACACCTGGAATTTCCAGCCAACACATAATTAGCCTAGGACAAAGCTGAGCATCTCAGAAATAAATGATGTCACCAATGTTGAGAAGAAAAAGTAAGCATGATTGTAAACTGACTTCTATCTGATGACCTGAGGTGAATCACTGAATATTAATTGTTAGCTGGGGGCTAAAGGAATTATATTGGAATTTGAATACTTAAAGCTTTAACCATAAAAATTACACATTGAAAAAAAAAATTACACATTGAGTAAAATAATAGACCTTGAAAAAAATCTGCCCACCAATACAGGACCATATAAGAAATCATGTCCATCTCCACCCAATCATCTGGATATTCACACCACTGCATTTCCACATTGCAGGTCTGAAATTAGGAATGCATGATGTATAATAGTAAAATCCCCAGAACACAGTGGTAATGCAAAAGGACTTTCTTTAGTGATATCTCCTCTGTTTGGTTAAAACAAATGTGAATTTGAATTTTCATATCTAAAATGAAGACTATATTCTTTCTTTTCTTGTTATAATAATAGCAAAAATTAATGTATACAAACTGGGAAATATTCAGAAGTATTTGGAGGATAAGAAAATTCCTATTGAATAGTAAGAAATAAAAAAAAATAAGATTAATAGATTATGATTAAGATGACATAAACAGATGGAGAGATATTCCATGTTCCATGGGTAGGAAGAATCAATACTGTGAAAATGATTATAATATCAAATGCCACCTACAGATTTAGTGTGATCCCTATCAAGTGACCAATGGCATTTTTCACAGAACTAGAGCAAAAAATTTCACAATTCATATGGAAACACAAAAGACCTGAAATAGCCAAAGCAGTCTTGAGAAAGAAGAATGGAGCTGGAGGAATCAGCCTTCCTGATTCAGATTATACTACAAAGCTACAGTCATCAAGACAGTATGGTTTTTGCACAAAAACAGAAATATAGACCAATGGAACAAAATAGAAAGCCCAGAAATAAACCCATGCACCTATGGGTAACTTATTTTTGACAAGGCAGAAAGAATATACAATGGGACAAAGACAGCCTCTTCAATAAGTGGTGCTGTGAAAACTGCATGTAAAAGAATGGATTTCAAACACTTCTTAACACTATACACAAAGATAAACTCAAAATGGATTAAGGACATAAATGTGAGACCAGAAACTGTAAAACTCTTAGAGGAAAACATAGGCAGAATATTCAATGACATAAATCAAAGCAAGATCCTCTATGACCCACCTCCTAGAGTAATGGAAATAAAAACAAATGTAAGCAAGTGGGACCTGATTAAACTTAAAAGCTTTTGCACAGCAAAGAAAGATATAACCAAGCTGAAAAGAAAACACTCAGAATGGGAGAAAAGAATAGAAAATTAAACAACTAACAAAGGATTAATTTCCAAAATAAACAAGCAGCTCATACAACTCAATCCCAGTAAGACAAACAACCCAATCAAAAAGTGGGAAAAAGACCTAAACAGACATTTCTCCAAAGAAGACATACAGATTACTAACAAACACATGAAAATATACTCAACATCACTCATTATTAAAAAAATGCAAATCAAAACTACAATGAAATATCACCTCACATCGGTCAGAATGGCCCTCATCAAAACATCTACAAACAGTAAATTCTGGTGAGGGTGTGGAAAAAAGGGAATGCTCTTTCACTGTTGGTGAAAATGTAATTTAGTATAGTCACTATGGAAGGTGATAAGGAAATTCCTTAAAAAACTAGGAATAAAACCACTATATGACTCAGCAATCCTACTCCTAGGCATATACTCTGAGGAAACCGAAATTGAAAAAAGACACATGTATCTCATTGTTCATTGCAGCACTATTTATAATAGCTAGAACATGGAAGCAACCTAGATGTCCATCAGCAAATGAGTGGATAAGCAAGTGGTGGTACATATACACAATGGAGTATTACTCAGCCATAAAAAGGTGTGCATTTGAGTCAGTTCTAATGAGGTGGATGAACCTAGAACCTATTATACACAGTGAAGGATGTCAGAAAGAGAAAAATGAACATTATATACTAACACATATATATGGAATGTAGAAAGATGATACTGAAGAATTTATTTGGAGCGCAGCAATGGAGAAGCAAATATACAGAATGTAGAGAACAGAGTTTTGAACATGGGGAGAGGGGAGGAGAAGGTGAGATGCATGGAAAGAGTAACATGGAAACTTACATTATTGTATGTAAGATAGATAGCCATGGAAATTTGCTGTATGGCTCAGGAAACTCAAATAGGGGCTCTGTATCAACCTAGAGGAGTAGGATGAGAGGGAGAGAGGAGGAAGCTTCAAGAGGGAGAGCATATATGTATCCCTATGACTTATCCATGCTGAGGTTTGTCAGAAAACAACAAAATTCTGTAAAGCAATTATCATTCAATTAAAAATAAACACATTAAAATAACATAATAGGAGATGATTAAAGAGCAGGAATCATTTTCTCATTTTCATCCTATTGCTACACAAGAATTGGGCAAATTAAATAAATGGAAGTTGGGAGGAAAGTTTTCAAAGAAGTTGAAACAGGTGTGTTTAAAAAAATCTGTTTTTATTTAAAATGTACATTGATATACATAAGATATTTGTGGGAGAATTTTGATTAAAAAAATAAAATTATATGTTGACACAAAAATGATTTCTTTTAAATGTAAAAATTGGACTAAGACTATAAACAAATTAAAATATGACTTTTTCACTCTATTGAAATTCCCATTAAATTCCCTACCCTTTAATTTTTGGCACCTGATGTTTCCATGACTTAATAGAGAAAGGCAAGAACCTCAGGCATGAATTCTCTTTTGTTCTGTCCTATTTCCTGTTGTATTTCCTTACGTCTGAGTTCAGGGAGAAGCTACCCTTTCTCATGAAGAAGGCTAATCTTCTGTACTATTGGGACTTTACTTGATATTTCTCTGCAAATTATTACCTTTATTATATTTGTGCCCCCAACAGTTAACAACATGCACAACTTGAAGTGAGCTCTCAATGAGTTACTATTGAACCAAGCTTATTTGGTTTCAAAAATAGAAAGCTACACCAGCAAAGACGATGGCAGATTACAAGCTAGAGTTTAAAAATTGAAAAGGATAAATCAGCAAAATACTAGCTGTAGAAGAAAGAATATGAAAGGATAGCTCTCCTAGAAATTGATAAACTTTTGTAGAATAAAGTCATTAAATATCCTGAAGCTGCATGAAATACATTTGTGTCCAAGAAAATATATTGCACAAAACATCATTCTATCATTTGGAACTGATCACACTCACACAATATAATTCTTTTCAATAGAAGAAACAAATCACAGATAAAATAATAGCAAATGTAGTAGCAGAAGATTTATATATGGTGCCAAAGGAAATATTTTTTGGTTTAATGTTGGAAATTGAACAATAGTTGTTAGCACAAGTCAACATTGTCTCATTTAAAGTTGTGCCCAATGTGTCTATATTTCATGTAGATACGTGTACACTCCCATCATTGACCTATTCATTGTTTTTTTTGTGTGTTTTTTTTTTTTTTAACAAATATTTGCCTTTGGGCTAATGAATCCTGGCCCCAGAGTCTTGCTCCTCCTGGCTGTCAGTTTTTAGGGATATGGGTGGGAAGAGTGGCTCCTGGGACAAACAAATCACACCCAGAAATATAAATGCAGGCTTCATTCACACCCAATTGAGGACTTCAGCCATCACTTCCTCTGAAATGCTGT
Source organism: Hydropotes inermis (assembly GCA_020226075.1). Classification (NCBI taxonomy): domain Eukaryota; kingdom Metazoa; phylum Chordata; class Mammalia; order Artiodactyla; family Cervidae; genus Hydropotes; species Hydropotes inermis. Next base: position 54,074,219 of record CM035290.1, on the reverse strand, counting down.
TCTAATACATTATCCTCAACATGACATGTATCATTTATTTGTCTAGGTCTTCAAAGCCTTTCATGTCATTGAGGATAATGTATTTTTTAAAAACTAGTGGCGGTACAGTTTCTGACACACCAAATGCAGTTATCAATAAGCATCTAAAAGTGGTGAGAGGCAGCACCAGAATTCCTGCACTGTTGTTTTGTAGGCTTGGGTGGTGATGGTCATCTCACTACCGAAAATAGCAATTTTCTTTTAGATTTTAAGGCAAGAGAACAAGGAATTATAATTATTTTAAATTACTTTGCTGCCAGTTATGTGACTATGACAACTCCTGAAATAGCAGTTTTAAATAAACCTTTCTCATTACTTATTCTAAATATTCAGTGGAAAGTGCTTTGGTTCAATGCAGAAAAATGGCTGTGGAATACTTTCAAATGTGTGATTTTACATCAGTTTGGAGAAATATTTACCTTGACCTACAGTATCTATTGTATGAAACTTAAGTCAAATTTATTTGAGTGTTATGCCGTATCCTATGTAGGAAGACGATGCTTGTGTGCTCAGTCATGTCCAACTCTTTACAACCCCATGGACTGTGGCCCACCAGGCTCCTCAGCCCATGGAATTTTCCTAGCATGAATATTGGAGTAGGTTGCCATTTCTTACTCCAGAGGATCTTCCTGACCTAGGGATCAAGTCTGTGTCTCCTGCATCTCCAGAATTGACAGGCAGATTGTTTACCATTGTGACACTTGGGAAGCACCAGGAAGATGATATTATAATAGAATTAATGTGCACTAGACACCTACAATGTAATAAAATTGTTTACAATGTAATTATATCTGTTCAATTAATCTTATAATTTTTATATTTCTAAATTATTTATCAAAGTATTAATAGTTCCTTGTACTTTAAAAAAATATTGTTTTATATGCTTTCCACCAACATATCAGTAGTAATTTATTTACTTATCTATTTTTATAGCATTGTGTATATATACATATTATTGAAATATAGTTGATTTACAATACCACATTAGTTTCAGGTTTACATCATGGTGATTCAGATATATATATATACATGTACATATATATTCAGATTCTTTTCTCTTGTAAGTTATTAGAAAGCATTGGGTATAGCTCCCTGTAATATACAGTATGTCTTTGTTGATTATCTATTTTATATATAGTAAAGTGTATATGTAGTCTTTAAGATACCACATTTATTTCTAGCTATATGATATTTGTTTTAGGTTTGGTAGGTAATTCCTGCATATGAAAAGTTCATGATTCATTACTATAGTCTAGAAATTTGTATTAGCATAAATTAATACAAATATAATTATTGTTTATAATAATATTAACATATTATAATTTATATTAAATTACTAACATAAATTTTCCACAATTAAAAGAAAATACTTGAATATATTTTGACAAGTCATAACATTTTCCACGAATGTATTTTAAAATGTAAAACACATCTCAAATGTCTATTACATTATTTTATGCTGGCAAATTTTTCATTATATAAGTATCTCTTATGTTAATCCCTTCTGGGGCTTCCTTACTAATTATATATATATATATATATATATCTTAATTTGTTATATAAATTATATATAGTGTGGTTGCCAAAAATGTAAATTATTTATAAGTAGTGTATTTTATTAGAAAAGGAAAAAAGTCATGACTTCTTTCTATTCACAAAGTTCTTAAATTTAAATATAAATGTAAATTCTGAGTAGAGGGAACAGTAGGAAGATTCTGGGTCATTTTGCAGATTTAATGATACTGATTTAATTTATCAATTTCTATTTACAGGGGTGCTTATTTTTTATTTAAATTACATATTTGCAGACTTTCTCTTATTTTTATCATACATTTAAAAGCTATCATTTTCCACCATATGTATTGTATCCACCTCTTGTAGATTCAAAATATTTACAAATGCATTAAAAACTGAGAAATCCTAAGGATGTTTTGGTTAAATGATAATTTTTCAACATTGTTTTTTTCATATAGAATATTCCTCAAAATATTGCAAAATATTCTTCTAAAATATTATAATATTAGCAAATATGCTGTGAACAACTGAGGTTGAACTTGCTGCTTCTCTGTAGCAACTCTTAAGATCATAAGATCAAAACTGTGGATCTGTTGAATAAAGCCAAAAAACCCAAGTCCATTCAGTCTTCAGAAAGAAATATAACTAGAGTGTAATTAGAACACAACATGATGGAATACACACTTTATTCCATCCCTAAATGATACACTTATCAAATAAGCATCAAATTAGAACATACAATTCATTGAATTCATTTAATTAATTATGTCAGGCAATGTGCTAGATGCTAGTTTTGTGATTCAAAATACAGTCATTCTAGGTTGGGTGATATTATGTAGTCATTCCTAACAATGAAAAATGCCCTGCCAATTGTTCCAAAACACACTTAATTAGTTTAAGTAACTTAAATTTAATCTGATTTAAATAAACATTAGTGAACATCTCAAATACTTGCCTTACATAGTCTCAATTTTGTATTTTCCTAAAAATGCCTAAACCCTTTTGGTGTTGGTATATTTCATGTTTTTACTTTGGTTGTATAATATGTTTAGTCAAATTCTATTCTGTCATCTTATCTCTGTAAACTTAATCTTACACTGTTATTTTGATCTATCAAACATTAAGCCCATGGGCACAATGTTACAGACTATTTGATTTCCTTATCCTAAGATAAGTGAGATATCACACTGTGACCTCATTGCCAACATTTTTATTGTAGTCAAAATGTAAAATAACTGAAGGTTTTCAAAAGAAAAAAAAATAATAATGAAGCACCATTTTTGCCTAAAAAAGCTTACATTTTAAAAAGAATAGATAATATATAGAGAGATTAGAAATTATTTTGGCTAAACTAGGAATGCAAATACATGAATAGCAAGATGATTATCTTAGAATGCACACAATTTATGTAAATTCAGGTTCTACATGTATTGTATAAATGTATTTCAGATAGAGAAAAGCTAAAATGTATGTAGTATGTATATACATAAATAGGGTATTAGAATTTTTCTATTTAATTTCCATTTATTATTTTTAAGACATTTTTTTCTAATGTGGATCATTTTTGTTTTAAGTATTAGTTACAATATTGCTTCTGTTTTATGTTTTGATTTTTCAGCCACCAACATGTGAGATCTTAGCTCCCTGACCAAGGATCACACCCACACCACACCTTAAGAAGGTAAAGTCTTAACCATGGGACTGCTAGGGAAGTCTCTCCATTTATTGTTGAAAAGCTTCTTGTAAGATATGAAATTCCAAAGGCCTGCTCTGTTGAAATTCCAAGTTTTCTAGTCTCATTTGAAATACAAATTATGTAATTCTTGTCTAATATGATAACAGAAAGTATATCTTTCCCTTTTAGAGAACAATTTCATTTTGCCATTCCTATGTAAAATATACTCGCCTCAGCAAGAGTTTGATATAAAAGTTGTGCACAGCTGATCACCCATCTCCCTCAATTCTAAATTTTCAATCTGGACTTAGGCCTAGTCATTGCACCAATGGGATTTTCAATAGAGTTTGTAATGACTTGTTCTTGTGTTGAGATTTTTCAGGCAACTTTGATTCTGCTTGATCTATCATTGCATTTGATTTTATAGACCACCAAGGACTACAAAACCACTTCTCCCACCATGTGTGACTTTTGAATTCTAATCTTTCTTTTGCCCAGCAACAGTGTTGGACACACAATTTAACAAAGCATTTTTTCCTCTTCAGGTTATGAATGCCAGTCCTCTTTCACATGGAGAATGAAAGCTCTCTTGTATAAATAAATATATTTCGAATGAGTTGGGTTAATATTGTTTAGATGATAGAATTTCTGTTCCTTTCCTTTAGCCTCCTTGCCAGGTGTTGGATTGCTGCCTATATGTGCTTGGTTGGTAAATAAATTGCTGTTGTTTTAATAATAAAATTCTAAAGGTTATATTAGATCACACCTTTATGATACCCCTTAATGCAAAACATCTGCTGTATAATTTTCTCTCAAACGTCAAAGGTATAAAGACTTGTTAAGTTTACATTTCTTTCTGACTCATTAACTTATTGAAGAGAGTGATTTTGTATCACTGTAAGGAATGCCTTACAGTGAGAAATATCATTCTGAAGGCAGTTCAAGTAATAAAAAGAACTAGCAAACAAGCACTTTTGTGCATTGTTCAGTATCTTCTCTCTTGCCTTACTGTTAAATACCTGCAGCTCTGGATTGGCTTTATCTACTCTTCCTTGTTCTCCATGGAATAATAGAGCCATTCATCACTCTTTGAAAGATAATGCTTTGGTAGGATAAACAAACTATAGAGATCTTAGGAAAAGATATTGTTTCACATTTTCACACTTTAATCCATCCCTATTGGCACTTCCTGGGATTTTCCCATGGCTTTCTCTTCCCAGAAATTCTCCTGGGTCACCGTAAAGTCATATGTCCAAATAAGTCTTGTGGGGCCCACTGTGACCTGGTCCCTGCCTACCTTTCTAAATCCACCTTTTGTTACCTCATTGTTCACTACATGTTCCTGCAAAACCAAACTCATTATAGTTATAAAAATATACTGTGTTGTTACCCAGTGTATTCATGCTCTTTCTTGAA
>CM035290.1:54050351-54069074 GCA_020226075.1 Hydropotes inermis | reverse complement strand
AAGAATCCACCTACCAATGCAGGAGATGCAAGAGACTCAGGTTCAATCCCTGGGTCAGGAAGATCCCCAGGAGTAGGAATGGCAACTCACTTCAATATTCCTGCCTGAAAAATTACATTGACACAGGTGGCCATGGACTACAGTCCAGGCAGGGCCAAAGAGTTGAACACTACTGAGCAACTGAGCACGAGCACAAGTGATGAAAAGCCAGTCTGAAATCATACAGTCTACATGCTGTATGATTTGAACTACGTGTCATTCTGGAAAGAGCAAAACTAGGAAGACAGTAAAAAGATCAGTGATTTCCAAGGGATTGGGGAGGAGATAAACAGGCAGAGCCTATAGTATTTTTTAGGGCAGTGAAAATACTGTGTACATTTACTTACTATAAAATGATGCAGACCTTATATGGTTTGTTTTTCTAAGTTTTAATAGCATCTGCTATTTATTTTGGCTAGAAATGAACTAGAATTCTAATTTTTTTTTGTTTCAAAATTGCCTTAATAACATTCATTGACTAATTTTTTCTTCCATTAATTGGTGACTCAAAATCATTAAAGGTTTAAAAATTGTCTTCATTGATTTTCCAAGGGCAATTTTGTTATATCTATCTATCTATCTATCTATAATTCATTAGTGCTATTTTTATTGTCAGTAGTGAAATGTTGCTTAGTCGCAAAGTGATATCTGACCCTCCTACAACCCCATGGACAATAGCCTGCCAGGGCTCCTCTGTCCATGGGATTTTGCAGGCAAGAAAGTTAGAATGGATTGCCGGTTCCTTCTTCGGGGCTCTTCCAGACCCAAGGATCGAAACTGCGTCACTCTTGGCAGGTGGCTTCTTTACCGCTGAGCCAACTGGGAAGCAATTGTGATAAGTAGATCTATTCAGATAAAGATCCAAAGATAAAAATATTGTATTTGTATATGTTTCCACTGTGGATTTTTGAAAGTGAAAGTGAAGGTCACTCAGTCATGTCCAACTATTTTTTTTAACTTTAACTCAGTCTTATCCAACTCTTTTTTTTTTTTTTTTAACCCCATGGATTATGGTCCATGGTATTCTCCAGGCCAGAATTCTGGAGTGGATATCTATTCTCTTCTCCAGGGGATCTTCCCGACCTGAGAATCGAACTGGGGTCTCCTGCATTACAGGCAGATATTTTGCAAACTGAGCTATCAGTTAAGCATCTTTAGTGGATCTTTGGTTGAACTTTAATTACAATTAATATTCATGCATATATGTTGTTGTTGTTATTCAGTTGCTCAATCCTGTCTGACTCTTTGCAACCCCATGTACTACAACATGCCAGGCTTCCCTGTCCTTCACCATGTCTTGGAGCTTGCTCAAACTCATGCCCATTGAGTTGGTGATGCCATACAACATCTTGTCTTCTGTCATTCCCTTTTCCTCCTGCCTTCAATGTTTTCCACCATCAGGGTCTTTTCTAATGAGTCAGCTGTTCACATCAGGTGGCCAACGTATTGGAGCTTCAGCTTCAGCATCAGTTTTTCCAATGAATATTCAGGGTTGATTTCCTTTAGGATTAACTTGTTTGATCTCCTTGCAGTCCAAGGGACTCTCAAGAGTCTTCACCAATCCCACAGTTCAAAAGCATCAATGCTTTGGCACTCAGCCTTCTTTATGGTCCAACTCTAACAATCATACATGGCTATTGAGAAAAGCATAGATTTGACTACACGGTCGTTTGTTGGCAAAGTAATGTCTCTGTTTTTTTAATACACTCTGTAGGTTTCTCATACCTTTTCATCCAAGGAGCAAGTGTCTTTTAATTATGTGCCATCTGCAGTAATTATGGATCCTTAGAAAATAAAGTATGTCACCGTTTCCATTGTTTCCCCATCTGTTTGCCATGAAGTGATGTGACCAGAGGCCCTGATATTAGTTTTCTAAATGCTGAGTTTTAAGCCAGCTTTTTCACTCTTCTCTTTCACCTTCATCAAGAGTTTCCTTAGTTTCTCTTTGCTTTCTGCCATAAGGATGGTGCCATATGCATATCTGAGGTGTAGTGATATTTCTTCCAGCAATCTTGATTCCAGCTTGTGCTTCATTCAGCCCAGCAATTTTCATGATGTACTCTGCATATGTTATAAATACACAGGGTGACAATACACAATCTTGAAGTACTCCTTTCCCAATTTCAAACCAGTCCATTGTTCCATGTCCAGTTCTAATTGTTATTTCTTGACCTGCATACAAGTTTTTCAGGAGACAGGTAAGATGATCTGGTATTCCTATCTCTTGAAGAATTTTCCACAGTTTGTTGTTATCCACAGAGCTAAACTCTTTCACATAGTCAATAAAGCAGAGGTAGATGCTATTCTGGAATTATCTTGCTTTTCCTGTGATTGATTCAACAGACATTGGCAATCTGATCTCTGGTTCCACTGATTTTTGAAATCCACCTTGATCATCCGGTTCTCTGTTCAGTACTGTTGAAGCCTAGTTTGGAGGTTTTTGAGCATTACTTTGCTAGCATGTGAAATGAGTGTAAATGTGTGGTAATCTGAACATTCTTTGACATTGTCCTTCTTTGGGATTGGAATAAAAGCTGACCATTTCCAGTCCTGTGCCCACAACTGAGTGTTCCAAACTTGCTGGAATATTGAGTACAGTTCTTTGTGTGTGTGATCATTTATTTTCATTTATTTAATTAATTAATTAATTAATTTTTTTTTATTGTACTGGATTTTGTCATACATTGAAATGAAACAGCCATGGGTTTACATGTGTTCCCCATCCCGATCCCCCCTCCCACCTCCCTCTCCACCCGATCCCTTTAGGTCTTCCCAGTGCACCAGGTCTGAGCGCTTGTCTCATGCATACAACCTGGGCTGGTGATCTGTTTCACCATAGATAATATACATGTTTCGATGCTGTTCTCTTGAAACAACCCACCCTCGCCTTCTCCCAAAGAGTCTAAAAGACTATTCTATACATCTGTGTCTCTTTTTCTGTTCTGCATATAGGGTTATCATTAACATCTTTCTAAGTTCCATATATATGTGTTAGTACATTGTAATGGTCTTTATCTTTCTGGCTTACTTCACTCTGTATAATGGGCTCCAGTTTCATCCATCTCATTAGAACTGATTCAAATGAATTCTTTTTAATGGATGAGTAATATTTCATGGTGTATATGTACCACAGCTTCCTTATCCATTCGTCTGCTGATGGGCATCTAGGTTGCTTCCATGTCCTGGCTATGATAAACAGTGCTGCAATGAACATTGGGGTGCACGTGTCTCTTTCAGATCTGGTTTCCTTGGTGTGTATGCCCAGAAGTGGGATTGCTGGGTCATATGGAAGTTCTATTTCCAGTTTTTTAAGAAATCTCCACACTGTTTTCCATAGTGGCTGTACTAGTTTGCATCTCCACCAACAGTGTAAAAGGGTTCCCTTTTCTCCACACCCTCTCCAGCATTTATTGCTTGTAGACTTTTGGATAACAGCCATCCTGATTGGCGTGTAATGGTACCTCACTGTGGTTTTGATTTGCATTTCTCTGATAATGAGTGATGTTGATCATCTTTTCATGTGTTTTTTAGCCATCTGTATGTCTTCCTTGGAGAAGTTTCTGTTTAGTTCTTTGGCCCATGTTTTGATTGGATCATTTATTTTTCTGGAGTTGAGCTGGAGGAGTTGCTTGTATATTTTTGAGGTTAACCCTTTGTCTGTTGCTTCGTTTGCTATTATTTTCTCCCAATCAGAGGGCTGTCTTTTCACCTTGCTTATAGTTTCCTTTGTTGTGCAAAAGCTTTTAAGTTTCATTAGGTCTCATTTGTTTATTTTTGCTTTTGTTTCTAATATTCTGGGATGTGAGTCATAGAGGATCCTGCTGTGATTTATGTCAGAGAGTGTTTTGCCTATGTTCTCCTCTAGGAGTTTTATAGTACAGTTCTTAACAGCATCATCTTTTAGGATTTTAAATAGCTCTGCTGGAATTCCATCACCTCCTCTAGCATTATTCATAATGATATTTCCTAAGGCCCACTTGCCTTTGCACTCCACAATATCTGGGTCTCAGTGAGTTATCACCCCATTGTGGTTATCTGGGTCATTAAGATCTTTTTGGTGTAGTTCTTTTGTGTGTTCTTACCACCTCTTCTTATTATCTTCTGCTTCTATTAGGTCTATACTGTTTCTCTCCTTTATTGTGCCCATATTTGAAGGACATGTTCCCTTGGTATCTCTGATTTTCTTGAAGAGAACTCTAGTCTTTCCCATTCTATTGTTCTCCTCTATTTCTTTGCCCTGATCACTTAGGAAGGCTTTCTTATCTCTCCTTGCTATTCATTTGGACTCTGCATTCAGATGGATACATCTTTCCTTTTCTCCTTTTCCTTTCACTTCTCTTCTTCTCTATTTGTAAGACCTCCTCAGACAACCATTTTGCCTTTTTTATTTATTTTTCTTGGAGATGGTATTGATCAACACCTCCTGTACAATGTTATAAACCTTTGTCCATAGTTCTTCAGGTACTCTATCAGATCTAATCCCTTGAAACTCTTTGTCACTTCCACTATATAATCATAAGGAGTTTGATTTAGGTCATACATGAATGGTTTAGTGGTTTTTTCATACTTTTTTCAATTTAAGTCTGAAATTTGCAGTAAGGAATTCACGATCTGAACTCTTGTTTTTGCTGACTGTATACAGCTTCTCCGTCTTTGACTGCAAAGAATATAATCAATCTGATTTCAGTTTTGACCATCTGGTATTGTCCATATGTAGAGTCATCTCCTATGTTGTTGGAAGAGGGTGTTTGCTATGACCAGTATATTCTCTTGGCAAAACTCTGTTAGCCTTTGCCCTGCTTCATTCTCTACTCCAAGGCCAAACTTGCCTCTTACTTCAGGTATCTCTTGACTTCCTACTTTTGTATTCCAGTCCCCTATGATGAATAGGACATCTTTTTTTGGTGTTAGTCCTAGAAGGTCTTGTAGATCTTCATAGAACCATTCAATGTCAGCTTATTTGGCACTAGTGGTTGGGGCACAGATTTGGATTACTGTGACACATATGTATGCTACTTTATTCCAAATAAAATCAATTTCCTGACTGGTACACTTTCCAGATGGTCTGTGCTTCTGCTTCCAGATTTGATGCACCATATCACATAAATAGCTCATGAAACTGAAGTGGCACTGGCCCCATATAATGCTTTTATTATCACAATACACAAGCACATTCCACCCAGCCTCTCTGACAACAAAATTGCCACCTGATAATCTCCTCTCCTGTTCAGTTCAACAGTTTATCACTATAATCTTTCATAATTTATGCTGCTGCTTGACTCCATGCAGTTCATTTGAATGTATTTTTCAAAAGACATACACATATGCATCAAAGGCAAACAAATAAAGGGAAAAAATAAAAAAAAATACACAGCTGATGTGCAAATATAGATCTAAATGGTATGCATGTGAAATAGTATCATAAAGAAAATCCATCTATTTCTTTGAAAATATGCTTATTAGGAAAATATATATGGGGTTTTAAAGGATGTGAAATGCAGCTTACTATATTTGGCTATAAAACTTTGGAGACATTTATAAGATAGCCACATTTTAGTAATCCATATCTTTTGTGAGATTAAATCTGTCTGCTGAGAATATTCTTGCATGGATAGAATAAAGAGTACTGCAAAGTTTGATGAGGAGACAGCTATCATTATTAAAGTATTTATCATTTTTATAGCTGAAATTGGTATTAATATTTAAACAAAAAATACTGGGAAGCCTTATCTTCTCTTTGTTGACTTTAGTTAAGTACTGTCAGCAGCAGGGTGTTTAGAATGACTTGGCCTGTTTAAGAAAAATAATTTATTTTAGGATTTAATTAAAAAAAATAAGCTCACTTTTTTTTAATAAGCTCGCTCTTAATATACAACTAGTAATACTCCAAAACAGAAAAATAATCTTAGCCTAAAGAATGTAAAACTCAAGAACTTTGATTGACAGTATTCTTTCCCAGCTATGTAAAAGCTGGGAAATAAATATTCCTAAATATCAAGGAAGATAAGTTAGTGGCATATTTTAAACATGACTGAACTTATATATTTACTCTAATTTATCAACAGGTTACTATAGATAAATTCACTAGAATTTATATATTAATATTCTTGAACATGATGTAGGAGGAGAGAAACCAAAAACCAGAGAGGTCCATCTTTTGACTTTAGTAAATTCTTAAAGAGATGGGAATAGCAGACCATCTGACCTGCCTCTTGAGAAATCTGTATGCAGGTCAAGAAGCAACAGTTAGAACTGGACATGGAACAACAGATTGGTTCCAAATCAGTAAAGGAGTATGTCAAGGCTGTGTATTGTCACCCTGTTTATTTAACTTATATCTAGAGTACACCATGGAAATTGCTGGGCTGGATGAAGCCCAAGCTGGAATCAAGATTGCTGGGAGAAATATCAGTAATTTGAGATATGCAGATGACACCACCCTTATGCCAGAAATTGAAGAAGAACTAAAGAGTCTCTTGATGAATGTGCAAGAGGAGAGTGAAAATGTTGGCTTAAATATCAATATTCAGAAAACTAAGATCTTAGCATCTGGTCCCATCACTGCATGGTAAATATATGGGGGAACAATCAAAATGATGACAGACTTTATTTTTGGGGGGCTCCAAAATCACTGCAGATGGTGACTGCAGCCATGATATTAAAAGACACTTGTTCCTTGGAAGAAAAGTTATGACCAACCTGCTGCTGCTGCTCCTAAGTCACTTCAGTCGTGTCCGACTCTGTGCGACCCCATAGACGGCAGCCCACCAAGCTCCCCCTGTCCCCGGGATTCTCCAGGCAAGAACACTGGAGTGGTTCCCATTTCCTTTTCCAATGCATGAAAGTGAAAAGTGAAAGTGAAGCCGCTCAATCGTGTCCAACTCTTAGCAACCCCAGGGACTACAGCCCACCAGGCTCGTCCATCCATAGGATTTTCCAGGCAAAAGTACTGGAATGGGGTGTCATTGCCTTCTCCAATGACAAACCTAGACAGAATATTAAAAAGCAGAGACATTACTTTGCCAACAAAGGTCCATCTAATCAAACCTTTGGTTTTTTCAGTAGTCATGTATGGATGTGAGAGTTGGACTATAAAGAAAGCTGAGTACCAAAGAATTTATGCTTTTGAACTATGGTGTTGGAGAAGACTCTTGAGAGTCCCTTGGACTGCAAGGAGATCCACGCAGTCCATCCTAAAGGAGAACAGTCCTGGGTGTTCATTGGAGAGACTAATGTTGAAGCTGAAACTCCAATACTTTGGCCACCTGATGTGAAGAACTGACTCATTTGAAAAGAACTTGATGCTGGGAAAGATTGAAGGAGGGAGGGGAAGGGGATGACAGAAGATAAGATTTTGGATGGCTTCACCAACTCTATGGACATGAGTTTGAGTAAGCTCCAGGAGTTGGTGATGGATAGGAAAGCCTGGCGTGTTGCAGTCCATGGGGTCCAAAGAGTGTAACACAACTGAGTAACTGAGCTAAACTGAATCTACCATATGTCCTGATGTTTCAACTTAGCATAATTTGAAGCTGTGAAGAAACCTAGGGATCAATGTCAATAGTTGAAATTTAGTCATTCTGCAATAAAATAGGTGTAAATGGACTGTTCATTCTGAATTTGTAAAAGGTAAGACCTATTATAGAGTGAATTGAATCATAATTGAAACCATTTTATTCAATGACAGATCATAGTATATAGAATTGACTGGATAATTAAGGTCAAAAGTCTTATTAAATTATTATATTATTAGTATATTATATATAATCATGTTAGATTATTATATATAATAATATAATATAATTATATTATAGTATATATTATAATATTATAATATATAATTATATATTATATTATATATTATATTTATATATAAATATATAATATAATTATATATCTATATATAATATATAGTCTGCTTGGTGTTTTTTTTATTTTCATGGATCTGAGGTAGTATCTGTCATTAATTTTGAAAATTTCTTGACCATTGTTATTTCAGATATTTCTTATGTTCCCTATCTCTTCTGATGTGAACGATGCAAGTGTTACATCTTTTGAAATCATCCCACAATTTTTGTTTATGATTTTCCCAGTAAAAAGTTTTTAATATATCATTTGCAGTTTCCTCTTTTGTTAAATCCTGATCTATTATTCCAAAAGCTCGGCCATTCGTGAATCTAACTTTGTGATTGTCTTATCTCTTACAGTTTTGTTCTCACTTGCCTTCCAATATGTCTTATAATTTTTTGAAAACTGGATGTGATGTGTCAACTAATAAGAACTCATGTTTATAGGCCTTTACTGTGAATTTTTATTTTAATTTTGCTAAGAACTAGTCTGTGTTCAGTGTTTGCTGTACTGCAGATGTTAGAAGCTTCAAGTTTTAAAATTTTCCCTTCTTCTTTTCTAAATTTCTCTGAAAACATCTTCTTAAATGAAAACTGAGACTTAAAATTTTTCAGTTACATTGTTATTCTACTGGTGATGTAAGAAGTATTCTATAATCATATGATTGTGTCTCAATCCTTCATTGACTGTGTCCTTTAGCTCTGACCTTCATGAGTGTTTCTCAGACTTTTCTTCCCCCTTGGGTGAAACAGGAAAGCTAGGAGTGTATGAAGTTAGATTATTTCCCTTCCTTTCTGTGGGATAAGGATCAGGAAAACACTTTCACTTGCTTAGGAGACACTTGTCATGGAGAACACTCTGGATATATATGAAATTGATCATCTACCCCCACCCTCTAATAGGACGATGAGGGTTCTTCTGACTCTTCTCAGCAATAAACTTTTGGGGTTCCTGGAGTGAAAATCCAGAGAAGTGTGGGAGCTCTCCATGACTGTGGCCAAGAATTTTATACTCACACTAAGCTACGTTTCAGCTTTAGCACTGACCAATAATATCTTCCATAATTTATGCCACCCACTTATCACTGCAGTGGTTTCTCCTACAGGGAAGATCCTTTCTGCTGTGCCTCTCTACATGTAGCTGTTTCTCCAGATTTGGCTGTGGCAGCTTTCCTTATGACTTTGATTCTCTGAAAGACCCTTAAAAAGTTATTGATTTTCAGTTCCTTTGAATTGTTTTATTTTAAGAACATAAATGGTGACTTCCAATATTTTACATGTCAGAGGCAAAGCCAGAAGTGACTGAAATTTCTTTTTAAAATGGAGTTACTTTTCTTTTCTTTTTTTTTTTAATAAAGGTGTCATTAATATTTCAAAAATGTTCAATAAGTAAGTCCTTTTTAAGTATTTTTTTCAAATAATTTGTCTCATTTTATGACAATCTATCCTTTCTACATTTTACTTTTTTAGGTATTTTCAGAAGAATTTTTAATTTTGATAAAGTTCATGTTATCAATTTCTTTTACATTTTAGTTACTGATTTTGCATTTGATCTAGGAAATGTTTTCTCAACTAATATCACAAAGATACTATCTTATGTTTTATTCTAGGAGCTAGAAATTTTAGTTTTTACATTGACATCTATCATCCATCTTGTTCATATCATTGTATGATTTGATGTATTAAGGCATCTCATTTGTCCAAATGATTATCCAGTTTGCAATACCATTTGTTAAAAATGTATTTCTTTTCAGGATGAGACCAAGTGGCAGCTCATATGAGAGCATACTAACAGTCAAGGCAGAAAGAGTCTCACACTGCTGGCTGCTGCCTGCCCTCACTTCCCAAAGTTAATGGATGAATACCCTAAACCCACTCAATCCACACCTAAATCTTGGCAAAGATTTGGCCTGCCTACACATATACAGACAGAAGTGGCTGATGTATCAATCTGACCCCCAGGTCCAGCCTATTTCACACCACAGCCTTGCACTAGATCTGAGATGAACACAAGAGAGAAAAAGGCTATGATCCCGGGCTGCTTCTAAGTGGAACTTTAGATGCCTACACAGGTGGTACATGATTCCTCTGTAACTGCAGGCCTCACTTGCTTTGATCATCACCTCCATTAGGGCAGAGCACACACTCATGGGCAATGGATCCGGGTCAAACCTAAACCTTAGGGCTTCTACTCAAATAACGGGAGAGACCCTGCACCTACAGGGTGGAGGCAGCCATAGAGCAAAGAAGAGACCCATTTCACACCCAGCAAATGCTTTAGATATTACAACAGAGGCCACAACCCCTTATCAGGGGAGTAACCACCAGCTCATCCTGAGGAAAGATGTCATTGACTTTCACACCAAAATCAGCCCTCACACAAAAAATATTGGACACAGTCTACACAGGAACACTCCCACATAAAAGCACTTCTGTAAGACCCATAAAACCCCTGTTTCCCCTAAATTCAGAAATAAAGTTAAGTAAAATAAAAAGGCAGAGAAATTAGTCCCATTTAAATGAACAAGATAAATTCCCTCAAAGAATGCATAATGAAAAACACCTCACCAGCCTACTATACCCTGTTCAAAAGTAGTTCAAAAAGGAGATAACAAAAATGCTACCTAAATTAAGAAATATTCTCAGTAGAAACACAGAGCACTATAACAAGGAACTAGAAAATATAAAGATGAACTGAACAAAATACATAATTCAAAAGCTGAGATAAAAAACAATCTGTAAACAATGACTATCAGACTGAATAGCACATAAGAATAAATAAGTGATCTGGAGGATGGAAAAATGATAACCACCCAATCAGAACAGCAAAGAGAAAAATAAATTAAAAAGAAAAGAAGACAAAAGAAAGATACAATATCTGTGGGATAATATCATGTGCACAATAGGAGTTCCAGAAGGAGAAGAGAAAAAGAAGGAGATAAAAAATGTATTTGAAGAAATTATGGCTTAAAACATCCCCAAACTAAAGAAGATGACTGATATCTAAGTACAGGAAATGAACAAGATGAATGCAAACAGACCCACAAGAAGACACATCATAACTGAAATGGTAAAATTAAAAATACAGTGTTCTACAAGCAGCAAGAGAGAAAGAGTCAATCACAAGAGAAGCCTCATAAAGCTATCAGGTGATTTCTCTGCGAAAATTTTGCAAGCTAGAAGGGAGTGTCATTATATATTCAAAGTCCTAACAGGAAAAAACCTGAAATCTAGGATAGTCTACCAGAAAAATGAGGAATTTCTCAGACAAGCAAGAACTAAAAGAACACAGTAATTCTGAACCTACATTACTGAAATATTTTCTCTAAATAGAAAAGAAATAAGAACCTATAGGAAAGAGAATGTCATAATAGAGATGACAAATGTATAAAAAGATGGAAGATCACTTTCTTGTTGCTGTTATCCAATCTCTCAGGCATCTCCAACTATTGGCAACTCCACAAACTGCAGCACGCCAGGCCTCCCTGTCCATCACATCTCCCAAAGCTTGCTTAAATTCATGTCCATTGAGTCAGTGATGCCATCCAACAAACTCATCCCCTGTTGTCTTCTTCTCCTCCTGCCTGCTATCTTTCCCAGCATCAGGGTCTTTTCAAATGAGTGGGCTCTTCGCATTAAATGGCCAAAATATTGGAGCTTCAGCTTCAGCATCAGTCCTTCCAGTGAATATTCAGGGTTGATTTCCTTTAAGATTGACTAGTTTGATCTCCTTGCAGTCCAAGGGACTCTCAAGAGTCTTCTCCAGCACCACATTTCAAAAACATTAATTCTTCAGTGTGCAGCTTTTTTAATGGGCCAACTCTCAATCCATACATCCATCACTTAAGCCAGTATATATGTTTAAAAAAAAAGTAGAAAAATTATAAAAGGAAATATAACTAAAACAAACTGTAAAAGGATAAAGATGAAGATGTAAAATGGAACATCGTAATCACAAAGGTGGGGGAGGGGAGTAAAATATGTAAAACTTTTAGAATATGTTTTAATTTGAATGATTATCATTTTAAAACAAGTAGATTAACTATAGGTCAATGTACCTGAACTCCATGATAACCACAATCACAAATCAAAAACATGCAATAGATTCACAAAGGAAGAAAAAAAAAAATGAAAGAAAGAAAGAAAAGAGGAACTCAGGCATACTATGAAAATACAATTGGCAAACTGCACTAAGTAAAAATAAAAAGAATAAGGAATGAACAAAGAATCACTACAAAACAACTGGAAAACAAGGATTAAAATGGCAATTAGTACATAGTTTTTTATAATTATTAAAAAAGAAAATGGGAGTTATAATATTTATATTAGGCAGAATAAACTTTAAACCAAAGATCATAAAGAAAGATAAAGAAGGGCATAACATAATGATAAAAGGATAAATACAAGAAGAGATATGCTTATTAACTTATATGCACCCACTCTAGGGTCACCTAAATTTATAAAGGCTTCCCAGGTGGTGCTAGTGGCAAAGAAATTGCCTGCCAATGCAGGAGATATAAGATATGTAGGTTTGATTCCTGGGTTAGGAGGAATGATCTGGAGGAGGAAATAGCAACCCATTTCAGTATTCTTGCCTATAGAATCCCATGGAAAGAGGATCCTGGTGGGATACAGTTCACAATGTTGCAAAAAGTTGGACATGACTGAAGTGCATTGGAACACACAGATTTATAAAACAAATAATAACAGACATAAAGATGAAGTTGAGAGAAATACAATAACAGTTGAAGATTTTTAACACTCCACTGACATTGCTGAATAGATCATCTGGACAATAAAATAATGCAATCAAAGTCCAAAATGACACAATGGAACAGTTGCACTTCACTGATATAGATAAGACTCTACATCCAAAAAACCCCAAGACACACATTATATTCAAGGGCACGTGAAACATTCTCTAGAAGAGACCACTTATTAAGTCACAAAACAATACGCAGCAAAGTTAATGGGATAAATATTATTTCATGTATCTTTTCTGGCCACAACATTTTGAAATTAGAAATCAATTACAGGGGGAAATAACAAGCAAAAAGAGAACAAAGAACATGCTACTGAAAAATACATGGGTCAATGATGAAATCAAACAAGAAATCAGAAAATACCTGAAGACAGACGACTATGAAAAAATCTTAGGACATCTATGGGATGCAGCAAAAGCAGTTCTAAGAGAGAAAGTAATAATGATACAGGTCTTCCTTAAGAAATAAGAAAAATCTTAAACAATCTATCTTAACACCTAAAATAATTAGTAAAAATAAACAAACAAGTAAAATTCAGTCAGCAAGTAGAAGGCTATATTAAAGATCAGAAAAGAAAGTAATAAAATAGAGATAATAAAAACAATAGAAAATATTGCTAAAAGCAGGAGTTGTTTTTTGAAAAAAAAAAAAAAAAATGAGCAGACCTCTTACCAGGCACTCCAAGAAGAAAAAAGTCTCAAATAACAAAATTACATATGAAAGAGGAGAAACTATAACTGACACTACCAAAAATACAAAAAAGAGAGAGCAACTAGTACAAACAGTTTTATACTAACAAAATCAACAACCTAGATGAAAAGAAGTACCTAGAAGTATATGGACTGACAGAACTGAGTCAGGAAGGAACAGATAATTTGAACAGATCAGTTCCTAGAATTACAATTAAAATAGAAACTGAAATGAATGAAAGAAGTATAGAGAGGGGAGAGGGAAAGAAAAGGAGAAAGGAAGACAGGCAGGAAGGAAAGAAGAGAGGGAGGGAGGAGAAGGGAAGGAGGAAGGAATGAGGGAAGTAACAGTGAAAGGGAATAAAGGGAGAGAAAGAGAGGGGAAGAAAGAGAAAGGAAAAAAGAAAACATTTTCTTACCTTGGAGAGGATCTGAATTTCAGCTAGACCTTTGCTTTCATCTGCCCATATCTAGATCTATTCTTTTCCTAAAGAAGTTGTACATTTTTGAAGAATTTTTCTGTCTCAAATCTGTTTATGAACCTTCCTTGTATTTGTTTACTATCTTGGATTGTTCCATAGATGTGTACACACACACACACACACACACACACATATGTTTTCCCTTGAAACATAAAATAAGTTAATGAATACAGATATTCATTATGAATATATTCATATATTCATTCATGAATACAGATATTCATTAACTTATTTTATGTTTCAAGGGAAAAATTAATCCATGTGACCTAGAGAAATGTGGGTTTATTATAAAAATGAAGCATAAACTTCAGTGATCTGTAAGAAAACAGATTCATTGTCACTGCTCTAGATTCAAATATTCTGAATCCTTTGATTGTTTTCTCTCCTTGATGCTCCTAATTCCTTAAAATTAGAAAATTTGAATTCAGAAGTTATGAAAATATTTGAAAATATCATATGCTTATTTATCAAATTTAAAATTAAAAAAAAACATTTAAATAAAAATACCCTGTATTTCCTAATGTCATATAAGTGGGCATTACCATCACCATCCACCTCTCCCCTTATTAAGGCTAAATAGCATAACCAGATTATTTATAGTTGAATGAGAGAAACTAAAAAATTCTGAAATAAGTGAAGATATATTTGAATGCCCTTTCAAGTAAGATGGAAAGACTGATTCAGGAAAACCAAACTGTCAACTCTTTCATAAAAAAGATATGTGAGTTTTAGAGTAGTTTTATTTCTTTCTATTTTTTCTCTTTACTATCTAAGTTTCCAGTATATATATAGTTCAAAACTGTATATACTATAGAATGACTACCAGGATAAGTCTAGTTACCACTCATCATGCTATATTAACCACCTTACACATTTTATCCATATTCAATCCCCTTCACCTCTGGTAACCATGAATCTATTCTCTGCGTCTATGAGATTGTTTTCTTTCATTTTTCTTTTTTTTTATTTTTCACCTAAGTCACACAGAAGTGTGAAAACGTATAATATCTGTCTTTCTCCATCTGACTTGTTTCACTTAGCATAATACCCTCAAGGTTCATCCATGTGGTCATAAATAGCAGGATTTCATTGTTCTAACTACTTTTAATGGCTGGGTAATGTTCTATATTATGTGTGTGTGTGTTTATGTTACACTGTGTTTGCCTATTTATATATGGATAGACAATTGAGTTACATATCTTAGCTGCTGTAAATAGTGCTTCAGTGAACACATGGGTTGCATGTACCTTTCCAGATTAGTCTTTTCATGTTCTTTGGATAAATAATCAGTGAGTTAGCTGGATTATAACACAGCTCTATTCTTAATATTTTGATAAAATACTATACTGTTTTCCATAGTGGTTGAAGCGATTTGCATTCCCATCAAAAGTGCACAAATGCTCCCTTTTCTCCACATCTTCACCAATGATTTTCAACCACTGTCTTTCGGATAGGAGATATTCTGGCATATATTACATGATTTCTCACTGTGATTTTAATTTGCATTCCCCTAAAAATTAATTATATTGAACATATTTTCATGATCCAGTTGACTGTCTGCATGTCTTCTTTTTAAAATATATTTATTTGTATAATTCAGACCTGCTGATCATTTTTAATTGGACTGCTTATTTTTGTTGTTGTTGTGTTGTTGCATTATATGGCTTCTTTGTATACTTTGGGTATTAATTCCTAGTTGGATATACAATTTGAAAGTATATTTTCCCATTCATAAATTTCCTTTTCATTCCAATTATCATTTCCATTGTAATGCAGAAGTCTTCATTTAATTTAGTTCCCTTTGTTCATTTTTGCTTTTGTTTCCTTTGCCCTTTATCTAATTCACAAAAATATCACTAGTATCAGTGTAAATGAAGTTGCAACACATGGCTTCTTCTAAAAATTTTATAGTCTCAGGTCTCACATTCAAATTCACTTTGAATTAATTTCTGTGTTTGGTGTGGGATAGTTTTCAAATTTCATTCTTATTCATACAGCTGTCTAGATTTCTCTACAACATTTATGGTAAAGACTGTTAGTTATGCATTCTATCTTTTTTGCTCCATTGTCATAGATTAATTATCTATGTATGTCTAAGCTCTCTGTTTGGTTCAACTGATTTAGGTGTCTTTATTTATTTATTTTTGCAAGTACTACATTGTTGATGTTCCATCATGCCAACTTCTGTTTGACCACTTGCAATTTGCCTTGATTCATGGACCTAACATTCCAGGTTCCTTTGAAATATTGCTCTTTACAGCATCATACTTTATTTCTATCACCAGTCACATCCACAACTGAGTGTTGTTTTTGCTTTGGCTTCATCTCTTCATTCTTCCTGGAGTTATTTCTCCACTGATCTCCATTAGCATATTGGGCACTTATTGAGCTGGGGAGTTCATCCCTCAGTGTCCTATCTTTTTGCCTGATCATACTGTTCATGGGGATCTCAAGGCAAGGATCAGTTCAGTTCAGTTCAGTTGTTCAGTTGTGTCCGACTCTTTGTGATCCATGAATCGCAGCACACCAGGCCTCCCTGACCATCACAAACTCCCGGAGTTTACTCAAACTATTGCTCATCGAGTAGGTGATGCCATCAGCCATCTCAGCCTCTGTCGTCCCCTTCTTTTCCTACCCCCAATCACTCCAAGCATCAGGGTCTTTTCCAGTGAGTCAAGTCTTTGCATGACGTGGCCAAAGTTTGTTTTGTTTGTGCCCTCCAAGAGTCTGTTTTCCCAGAATTGTGGAAGTTCTGTAATCAAATGCCCTCTGGCTTTCAAAGTCAAATTCCCTGGGGCTTCTCAGTCCCTTTGCAGGATCCCCAGATTGGGGAATCTGTTGTGGGCCCTAGAACTTTCATAACAGTGTGCAAATTTCTTTGATATAACTGTTCTCCAGTTTGTGAGTTGTCTTCTCAGTGGCTCTATGGTGAGACTAATGGTGACCTCCTCCAAAAGGACTTATGCCACACACCATGCCTCCAGATCTGCTGCAGCCAGAGCTTCTGTCCCCGCTGCAGGCCACTGTTGACCTGTGTCTCCACAGGAGACACTCAAAAACACAAAGGCTGCTCTGGCTCAGTCTCTTGTGGGGTATCATGAGTCCTGGTATGCACAAGTTTTTGTCTGAGTCCTCCGAGCATCTCTGGTAGATATGGGGTTTGATTTAAATGCATTTTGGCCCCATTAACTGTCTTGCTGGGGCTTCTCCTTTGGCAATGGTCATGGGAAATCTTTTTGTTTGTTTGTTTTTGGTGGTATGAAACATTCTCCTGTCAATTGTTTTTATCAGTGTGTTGCAATTTTGGAGTTCTCATAGAAGATGAGCATTCATCCTTCTACACCACCACCTGTGAATTCTCATAGGACTTTAAGTATTATATTGAATAAAAGCTGTTTCAGTGAGAACTCTTGTATTTTTCCTAGTCTTATAGAAAAAGTTTTTAGCTTTTCAGCATTAAATATGATGTACCTTTGGGTTTGTCTTATATGACCTTTATTATGTTGAGACATGTTACTTTCATATCACTTTGTTTGGAGATATTTTCATAATTGGGTGTTTAATTTTATCAAATAGTTTTTCTGTATCTATTGGAATGTTAAATAATGCTTATTCTTTATTTTATGTGATTGATCATAGTGATTTATTTGTTGATATTGAATTATTGTACCCTATATAAACCTCACTTAATTGTGGTGTATGGATATTTTTGTTGGATTTACCTTGCCTATATTTTGGTGAGGATTTTTGCATCTATGTACATCAAAAATAATGGCCTATGTTTCTTTTGTGTCTGTATGTATTTTCTGGTTTTGATAATTGGCAATACTGGCTTTGTAAAATGTTTTGGGAAGACTTTCCTCTATTCAATTTCCTTGGAAGAGTATGAGAAAGGTAAATATTAAGCCTTCCTTGAAAGTGTTGCAGAATTCATCAGGGTAGCTTTCTGGTCTTGGGTTTTCTTTCTTTCTTTTTTTTTTAAGAGTTTTTTTTATTAGTATTTCAATCTGCTTATTAGTAATTAGACTAAGCATATTTTGTATTACTTTATTCATCAGTCTTGGAAAACCATATGTTTCTAGAAATGTATTCATTTCTTCTAGGTTGTTCAATTTTGGGATTAAAACTCTTCATAGTAGTCTTCTATTATTCTTTGTATTTCTAAGGTATTGGATGTAACAACTTTTTCACTTCTAATTTTATTCTTTTGAAACTTCTCTCTTTTTTTTCTCATTAGTCTAGCTTGTCAGTTTTATCTATCTTTTAAAAAAATCAATTCTTAGTTTCCTTGATATTTTCTTTTTTTTTTTTTTTTGTCTCTCACTTATTTATTCTGAGTGGCTTTATTTATTATTACTATTCCATTTATTCTAGAAATACTCTACTTCATGTATTTTTCTTTATCTGGTTCCTTCAGAAGAAGTGTTAGATTGTTTACCAGGGACTTTTATTATTACTTGTGGTAGGACTGTACTGCAATGAAATGCCATCTCAGAGTCACTTTTGCATCAGCTCACAGATTTTGGCACATTATATTTCTTTTCTCATTTCCTTCTGAGTATTTTTTATTTTTTCTTTAATTTAGTCAATAACTCATTGATTCAGTATATGTTGTTTGATCTTCACATTTTAGTGTTTCTTACCAGCTTTATTTTTCATGTGAATGATTTCTAGTTTCAAATCATTGTTACCACAGAAAAAGGTTGATATTGTTTTGTTTTTCCTGAAATTATTAACACTTGTTTTGTGACCTAACTTGCAATTTACCCTGGATAATATTCCATGTGCACTTGAAAAGAATGAGTATTCTACCAGAAAATTACTAGAACTAATCAATGAATATAGTAATGTTGCAGGATATAAAATTAACACACAGAAATCACTTGCATTCCTATATACTAAC